>JAEIJG010000364.1:0-30929 GCA_037289395.1 Beauveria scarabaeidicola | reverse complement strand
CTAATAAAGTTAATTTATTTAATTTCCTAATTATTAATAGCTATAAGTACTAAGATAATTCTCTAGGTTAAGGGGATAGAGGTTAAGGTATATATTTAAATAAAGTCTTATCTAAGTACTTATATAAACCCTTTAATTACTAACCTTATCTTAAATTTAATAAGCTAGTTATTTTAGTTAAGTTTAAGTTAAAATATAAGTTTATTCTTTAAAACCTTTTAAGAACTAGAGACTACTAATTATTTAATAAATTTAAGGACTTTAGTTCTTATAATTTATTTAAACTTAATAAATATAGCTTTAGTCTAGCCCTTTTTATTAGGGCTATAAAGGGCTTTTTTCTAGCTATTAAGTATACTATCTAATACCTTTTTAACTACCTTAATCTTCTTTTTAATAACTCTTATAACTTTATAAATAAATTATTAAGTAATTAAATCTAGCTTATAACTAAGTAATTCTAGTTAATAGTTAGTAAAAGCTAAGTTAAGGTTAAGGTCTATAAGGGTATATTTAGAGTTAACCCCCTCTAAGTTTATATTAGTATTTAACTATAATAAGAGTAGAATAGGAGTTAGTAGCTTTTAAAGTTATTTATCTTAAAGTAGGTCTAGAGACTCTTTATTAAGATCTAAAGACTCCTTATTAAAGAAGATTTCTTTAAAAAACCCCTCTAAGTTATAATCTTAAGTTTATTAAAAGTTACCTTTAAAGCCTTTTTTAATTTAACTAATACCCTTATTTATCTTAATAAAGGTAATAAATAATATTTTTATAATAGTTTATTATAATAAAATATATATTAGATAAGTTTTTAATCTAATAATAATTAGTAATTATCTTAATTTAGTTTAAGGCTCTAGCTTCTATCTTTTTATTTATTTCTTATAAAGGATTAAGACCTTAATAAGTACTCTTATTACCCTAAAATAAGCTAGATTTAGTATCTTAGCTTTTTAAGGTAAGATTTCTTCTATTAGTACTTAGTAAGGCACTTTTAGTTAGGTTAAATTAGTAGTATAATAAACTAAGGTTATTATAGCTAGTAAAATAGTACTTTAGAGAAAAGAAGGTAATTTTAACTAAAGTATAATAGCTTTTAGTCTATTAAGTATAGTTTAAATTAATTATTTAAGAAGTCTATTTTACTTATAAATATAAGGACTTAAGGTAATAAACTTAATACCTTATAAAGTAAACTAGTTCTTAAGTTCTTAGTTAATTTTATTTCTACTATTATAGTAGAATTCCTTTAGCACCTATCTATAATATACTTAAAGGCTTTTAAAGAAACCTTATATAGCTTTAAGAAAAGTAAGGCCTTTATAATTAGGTAGAAGTAATACCTATTAATACTATAACTTCTTATTTACTAATATTAGACTAATAGGTTTTTTATTATATAGTAGGGGTTTTATTTTAAAGGTATCTCCTTTTATAATATTAAAGATATTTACTAGGTTAAAAAGAGTTCTTTTTAATAATTAATATATAGTTTTAGCCTAAATATAAGCTATATATTAGAAGTTATTATCTTTAATCTTAAAAAAATTAGATAGACTTTTAGTAATTTTATAGGTTTTTTTAAATAAAAGAAAATTAATATAGCTAAGTTAGATATACTAAATATAAGCTAATTATAGTAACTTTTAGTATTTTTAGTCTTTAGGTAATTCTAAAAGCCTTTCTAGTTCTTCTAGAAGGTAATTAGTGCTTTCTAAAAGTATTAAGTCTTAGTTTAGTTTTTTAGGAATATCTTAATAATCTAAGAGATCTTTAGAGAGTACCTTAAGTATCTTAACTATAATTATATAATATTTAGATTAGTTTAAAGATCTAGGCTTTATTAATACTAAGGTTTTTATATTTTATTATTATAGAAAAAAGCTATACTTATTAAAGTCTAGTATAATAATTTATTTTTAATCTACTAAGTAAAGGTTATTCCTTATAAGGACTCTACTAAAGGTATAGTAGTATATACTACTAAGGATATTAAGGTTAAGTAAGGGTACTAGTAGTACTCTTTATATCTTAATAATAAACTATTCTTTTAATTCTAATTTTAAGAGTACTATAAAGTAAGTTATTCCTTAGCCCTTAGGCCTAATAATACCTCCTTTAGTAGTAATAAGTAGCCCTTTTCCTTTTAGAAATACTTTATAATTAGTAAAAGTGTCTCTTAAGTTAATAATATAATAGGTAATATTAGTATTATAAAGTAAAGTATTATATAGACTAGTTCCTTTTTTCTAAATACTATAGCTTATAATAAGTAAAGTAAAGACTTTAGGGTATTCTAATTCTAATAAAAATATAGTTTTTTTATTATTAAATAAGAGTTCTAATACTAAGCTATTATTAGAAGAGAGTTTTTTAATATAATAATCTTTAGTTTAATATTTATTATTATTATTAAAAAAGTTAAAGATAAGATTAGTAATCTTATAAAGGTTAGATTTAAATATAAAGAGGCTATAACTTCTTAAGATAAAGGCTATAATAGCCTTTTCTTCTTTAAAAGAGTTAGGTTATTTCTTTTTATCTTTATCTTTATCTTTTTCTTTATTATCCTTCTTCTTCTTTTTCTTCTTTTCCTTTTTTTCCTTTTTTTCTTTCTTTTCCTTCTTTTCCTTTTTAATATCTTCTTTAGTCTTTTAATAACTAATATAATAAGCGCTAGCTTTTATAACTAAAGATCCCTTTTCTTATTATTCTTTAAGAAGATTAGTTATAAGATACTAAAGGTTAAAAGTAATTAAGGTAATTCCCTAAGCTCTTAATACCCTAATTAGGGCCTATTAATATTCTAATTATTAATTAAAGGTACTACTAATAACTTTTAGGTATTAGTTAACTTAGTTAATATTACTAATAGTAACTCTAATAAGGTTTAGTTAAGCTAGGTAGTTATTAAAGTTACTATTAAAGGCTTTAAGAGTACTTTTATAAGAGTTAAAAGAGAGATTATAGAAGTTATTATATAATTAAGATTATTAGATTTTAGCGCTAGTACTATATTATTAAACTAAAAGGTTAAAGGCTTAATCTAGTTTAATATATTAACTAATAATAGTTATAAGCCCTTTTATATAATTATTCCTTATTAAGAGTAATAATATAGGTTATTCTAAGTTATTAAAATCCTTTAATATTAATAGTTTTTTAAGAAAAAATATAATATTTATAGCTCTTAGCTAGATCTATAAAGCTTATTATTATAAGTTAAAGTTTTTAAGTCCCTTTAGCTTCTAAAGGTTCTAAAATCTATAGATTAATTTAGCTAGTTCTTTAGTTATAGCTTTATTAATCTAAGAAGTAATAGGAAGTACTAGGGGTAGTAGTAGTAAAGGAGTTAAAGTTAAGCTTACTATAGTAAATAGCTATTAAATTAATATAATAAGATTATTAATCTAAGTTAATAGGTTCTTAACTAGAGTTTATTATTATTAGAGCTTAGTTTAGATATTCTAAGTATTAAGTTCTTTAATAACTAGGATAGAAGTAGAAGTATTATTACTTTCTCTAGCTAGTTACTTAAATTAATAATCTATTCTATTAAAATACTAGTAATAAAGCTAATAGAGAATATAAATAATATAATAGTATATCTACTTAAAGATTTTAGTTTTTAAAAGATATAGTAATATTACTTATCTCCTTTTATAGATAATATAATAATATATCTATATTATAGATAGTATAATAGTATTATCTACTAAAGGTTTATCTTAGTATTCCTTTATAAGAAGAATCTCTTTTCTAGAAGTCTATCTATACCTTCTAAGCTTATAACCTATTATAATTATAAGTAAGTATATAGAAGTAAGATTATAAGTAAAGATAGATTTTTAGATAGAAGAGAGTAATATAAAGAAGTAGTTAATAAAAGACTATATTATTAACTTTATTATTCTATCTTTTATCTAAAAAGAATTATAGTTATTTATAAAGAAAAAGAGATAAAAGTAATACTTAGAAAAAACTCTATTAAATCTAAAATCCTCTTCTTATATCTTATTATATATAAGATATTAGCTAATATAGTTACCCTTTAAGTTTTAATATAGCCTTAGTGTGGTTTTAGCTATTTTAGTAGTCCTAGCGGCCTTATAAGAGCTATAATAGCCCCTTAGTAGGTTTAGTGGTCTTACTATAATTTTAGCGTTCCTTAACGCCTTTAGTAGCTCTATAGAGGTCTCTAATAGCGCTACTAGAGTTAGTAGCTTATATAGAGTCCCTATAGATAACTTACTTTTAATAATTAATATTACTATTAATAGAGAACCCTTAAAGATTCTTTATATTAGAAACCTTCTTACTAATAAAGTAATAAAATAATAAGAGCTAACTCTTAGGGATTATCTTAATAATAATAAACCTAAAATAA
This sequence comes from Beauveria scarabaeidicola, assembly GCA_037289395.1. Classification (NCBI taxonomy): domain Eukaryota; kingdom Fungi; phylum Ascomycota; class Sordariomycetes; order Hypocreales; family Cordycipitaceae; genus Beauveria; species Beauveria scarabaeidicola. Next base: position 26,539 of record JAEIJG010000364.1, on the reverse strand, counting down.
AGATTATTTAAATCTTTAATAACTATAATAACTTTAAAAAGTTACTTAAAATTATATTTAGAGACCTTAATAAAATTTAAACTACTATATAAAAGCTTAAAGTACTAAAGTAGACTAGGTCTACTTAGTATTATATATAAGAGTTTAGATATATTATTACTTTTATTAATTAAGATAATAATAACTAGATAGAACTTTTTTATAATAGACTTAAAGAAGATATAAAAGATAAAGTTATAAAAGAAAATTAGCCTAATAACTTTAATTACTTTATTAAAAAAGCTATTAAGATTAATAACTATCTTTATATTAGAAAACTTAAATATAGTAAAAGGGAAATAAGCTATTAAAGTAACCCCTTATAATATTATTAAGTAAATTTTAGAAGATGTTAAAATAGATTTATAGTATATAAAACTTATTTAGGACTAATAGAACTTAATATTATTAAAAAAGAGAAAAAAAAAAGTACTATAATTATAAAAAGACTAGATATTTTATAAATAAGTGCTAGGTACTAAAGAAGTAGTAAAAGCTAGTTACTAAAGGGAAAGGATTATATATAGTAAATTATAAAAACCTACTTATTTAAAATATTAATATAACTAATAGTAAAGAATATTTCTTAAATACTAACTTATTTATAAGTTATAATAAACCTATATCTAATAAAGATTAGGATTTTAGAACTTAACTTATCTTAGATAAGAAAGAAGACCTTAAGATTACTTAGTTAGATATAAAAGATATATTTATCTATATACTAGTAATACTATTAAGACTAACTAATAAATATATAATTATAAGATAATCTTATTATAAGAATAAAGAACTTAAAATAGTAGTTATATATAAGATAAATATTATAAACCTAACTATATTAATAATACTATTAAATAATAAAGAAATATAAATCTATAAAGACCTAAAGATTATAAGACTTAGACTTATATATAAAGATTATATATATTATAGACTAGCCTTATAATATCTATAGGTAAGTATTATAAGTGTTATTAATTCTCTTAAGGAGAGGGAGAAGGAGAAGGAAAGAGGGCGAGCCCCTTTCCTCCTTATACTATATTATAGACTAACTATTAGGCTATACCTAGGGCGTGGCCTTATAAGCCTATAGCTCTATACCTAATAGATATAGGCTTTAGCCTAGATCCTTTATATACCCTTCCTCCCTAGGGTTACCTTAGGTATATAGTGTGTATTATACCTTAAAAAAAAACTTTTTTATATATCTATATCTTATATATATAGCTCTATAACCTATACTATATAAGGTATAATATATACTACTTCTTTTTATATATAGTCTATACCTTAATAGATAGGTCTTACTTTAGCTATTTAGTACCTTACTCCTCTTACTTATTATAACTAATTATTAAGTATATATATATAATATACTTTACTTTTATATAATAACTATTACTAGGTATTATTACTATAATTATACTTATACTTATAGTTAAGGTAAAGTAAATATACTCTAAGAGTATATAGGTATTAGGGCTCTTCTTTATAGCCTTTTTAAAAAAATTTAATTTCTCCTCTTAGGTTAATTCCTTCTTCTTATATAATATTATTATAGCTTCTCTATATATCTACTCTTCTTAAATTATTTTATATATCTATTCCTAAATAATTCCTTTAATCTCCTATTTTAGCCCTATAATATATCTACTATAGCTATACCTCCCCCCCCTTTACCACTATAAGATAATAATAGCACTAGTCCTAATAGCTATCCTAGTAGCTATAAGTAGCCTTACTACTCTATTAATAATATCTTTATAATTAGTAATTTAGATAATAAGATATATAGTACTAAGTATAAAGAAAATTTTCCTTATCTAATATATCTTAGATTAGCTATTAAAAATATTAAGCTTAACTATATATTAACTATAAGTAGGTTATATATAAACTATTATAAATTAAAAAAGGTCTATATATATAATTCTATACTTTTTACTAATAATCTATACCTCTACTATATTATTAAAATAATAAAGAAGCTTATTAATAAGGGTAAGGCTATTTAGACTACTATATTAAGTATTTATTATAAGAAAGGGTATAAGTACCTTATTATAATAGATATATTTATATATATAATTAGGTAATATAACTATACTTTAAATATTATATAGGTAAATCCTTATATTACTTAAGATACCTTTACTCTTACTCCTTCTAGAGATAGTACTATACCTCTACTACCTTCCTCCTAATTAGTAGTTACTCTTATACCTAGCTAAGTCTATAGTAGCTAATTTAATCTTATTTTTTTAACTAATATACTAAGTATTAGTTTCTAAGCTATTTAAGTAAGTTATTACTCCTTATATATTTTAAATTCTACTTATACCTACTTAAGAAAACTAGTAGGCTTATACCTATATTATAAGTAATAATTAGCTAGAATTCTAGTAAACTATACTTATTACCTTTTTTATTATTATAGTACTTATAACCCCTTATTATTACACTATTATATATTATAAAGATAATTACTCTTTATAATTATTTTATTACTATAAATTATTATATTATTACTCTTATTACTACTATTAGTTATACTCTCCTTAATTATACTTACCTTATTACTATTTATACTCTTATTTATACTTACTTTATTAATATAAGCACTCTTACTTATACTTACCTTATTATTATAAATCCTCTTATTATTACTAAGAGCACTTTCTCTTAGTAAAGAAGCTAGTTATTCCTTAGTTATAAGAATCTTAGCTTAATATCCCTTTATTACTAATATATTATCTCTCTAATAGGTATCCCTATTAAAAAGAAATTTATCCTTATTTTACTTAGTACTAGTATATACCTACCTTAATTATACTTTACTTTTATTTTTTATTTTTCTTATCTACTATAACACTAGTATATATATTAATATACTAATATATTTTCTTTTTTATTTTCTTTTTTATTTTTTTTCTAGCTATATAGGTATAAACTATATATATTAAAGGGCTAGGTATAAACCTAATAATATTATAAGTCTATAGTATTACCCCTATAGTAGTAGTAGTTTTTAATTAATATAGAGTTTCTTTATAATTATACCCCTATTATAATATCTTATATTACCTTTTTTATACCCCTACTCTAAATTATATTATATATAGCCTATTATTAGTATAGGTATTACCTTATTTTAATTTAAACTTATATAATACCTTATTATCTACTAATATAGCTAATAGCTTTTATATTAGTATTTAGTAACTTATTTATTTTATAAATAACTCTTTTATCTTTATATATTTATATTAGTTTTAAATATATAATATTTTCTCTATATAGTATTTATAAATTAGGTCTACGCCTAGGTTACTATCTATAAGTATTAATTCTAGCGCCTACTTATTATAGGCTTATAATAGTAATAAGTCTTCTATAGCTCTCTCTACTAAGTCTATATAAAAAGTCTTATATAGGTTCCTAGGTATATCTAGTATTATTATAAGGGGGGTTAGAATATTAATTATTATATATTTTCTATAGACCTAGTTAAGTTTCTTACTTAGTTAGGTAATTATAATATTCTATAGTAATAGTTATACTTAATTACTTATCTTATAATACTTTATTAGCCTTTAAGCCTTATTAGTAGATTCTTTTTATTATTACTATATATAAACTATTATAAATTAAGTTAATTTAATACCCTCTTAGATATATTCTAAGAAAGCTTTAGTATAGCTTACTAGTAACTTAAGTAGTACTATAAGACCTTATATTATTTAGATTAACTCTTTATTATAACTATAAAAAAGGAAATTTAGGCTAAAACTAGTAATAGAGAAGTCTTTATTATTTAATGCTTATTATATTATTAGGAGCTATTATACCTAGTTAAACTAAGAGTAAGATATAAGTATATAAAAGATAGCTAAGACTTCTTAGTTTACTTTCTTTATATTACTATTTATTTATAAGTAGTATATTATAAAAAGGAGTTACTTAGTACTAGTTAGATAATAAAGAGTATATTAGAATTTACTTATTTAGTTTAGACTATAATTACTAATTATTTATATTAAAAACCTATAAAAATATTATTAATATAAGAAGAAATATTTAATATATTTATTTACTATTATTAATATTATTACTTCTAATTAGATAAACTTTAAAAGCTAGTTAGTAATTACTATAAGGAAATATAGTTTATTACTACCCTAGGCTAGGAGCTCTATTATAAAGTTAACTAATATCTATTACTAGTATTAGTTTATTATAAGAATTAACTAAAGTAAGCTTTATTAATATCTCCTAGACTTATAGGCTCTATAGTAAGGATAATTTTAAATATATCTAGTTATATCCTAGGATATTCTAGACTAGTAGTAAGACCTTACTAATATTATAAATATTAAATTCTTTCCTAGGTATACTATAGTTAGATCTATATAAATATATTTAACTAATACTATAATAAGGGGCTCCTAGTTTAAGACCTAAAGTTAGCTCTAGAACTAAAGATAGTAATAAGCTAAGATTATATAATTAGTAACTTAGTCTTTTAAGTTTACCTTAGATAAAAAAGAGTATACTTTATCTTAGACTATTATAATTTTTATATAATAACTTAGGTCTACCTCTAGAGCTACTTACTAAAGTATATTAAGGTTATCTTTAGTAAATAGTAGTTAGGGGTTTATATAGTCTATTTAGTCTTTTATTACTATAATATTAATTAGCTTTAGTATCTTTATTAGTAGGTAATCTAAGCTATCTTTATATATTTCCTAGTAGCTAAAGGCGTCTAGTTATTATATAAGAGGTCTAAGGTAGTAGTAGAGTTAGTAGTAAAATATAGATAAAAACTCTACCTAATAGGCCTAGTATTCTAAGATAATATATAGCTAGGTAAAGTACTTAAGGTTCTTATAGTCTATTAGTATTATAAAAGGTTACTCTTAGCCCTAAAGTTCTACTTCTTATATATATAAGTAGTTAATTACTACTAAAAGCTCTTTATTATAGATTATATAATTCTACTCTACTATTATTAATTTATAAAAATAGTAAGCTACTAGTTATAATATACTATTATTATCTAGCTAGGATAAGTACTTACCTAAGCTAACTCTTAAATAGTTTATTTCTACTATAGTATCTCTAGTAGGGTCTTAGAGGGCTAAATAGGGCTTAGAAAGAAATAGAGATTTTAGCTATTTAAAGGCTTATTCTTTTATTTCCCCTTATATAAATAATATATATTTTTAAGTTAGCTATATTAGTAATTCTAAAATAAATATAAACTCTAAGAGGAATTTATAGTAGAAGTTTAAGAAACCTAAGAAGCTTTATATATCTTTTATACTTTATAAGGATTCTTAGTTATAAATAGTATAGACCTTCTCTAGGTCTAGTATAAGTAATACTCCTATCTTAATAATAAAGCTAAGGTATTTTACTATCTTAATAAAGAACTTATACTTTTCTAGGTTAAGGTATAGGCCTACCTTTTTAAGCTTCCTTAGGGCCAGATAACGAGAATTCCTTAAGTCCTTATTTCCTTATTTAAAGCGGGGACAGGTACATTCGTACGCTCTGGCCACTGATCCTCGTCTTGTGGTACACGTTAGTGGGTCTGTCCTTATTTTGCAGAATAAGGACAGCCGAGACCGAGAAATCTAGGAAATCAGTCCTTATTTCCTTATTTTCAGCGTCTTCTTAAAAGGTACATCTTAACCCTGGCTCTTTTGCGGGTAGCCTGGCTACCCCCTGGCTACCCCCCCTGGCTACCCCCCTGCTAGCTGATAGCCACTGATAGGCTCCCTGGCTCCCCTCTTATGATTGGCTAGTACCCGCTTTAAATAAGGAAATAAGGACTTAAGGAATTCTCGTTATCTAGCCCTTAGTACTACTATAACTTTCTATTTATAATCTACTTTATCACCTAAGCTATAGATTAAGATATTATCTAAGTAAGCTATTATATAGTTATTAAGAGTCTTACTTAGTATATAATTTATATATTACTAGAATATAGCTAGTATATCTAAGAGTTTAAAAGGGTAAACTAGCTACTTAAAAAGTCTAAAGTAGGTTTAGAAGGCTATATACTTCTTATATCCTAGCTTTATTTATAGCTTATAAAAGGTAGATTATATATTAAGTTTTATAAACTACTTAGTTATTAATAAGGATTAAAAAGTCTCCTTAATTAGGGGTAATAGGTATTAGTTATTATCTAATATAGTATTAAGCTTATAATAATCTATATAAAACTACTAACTCTTATTTAGCTTTAGTATTAATAATACTAGTATTATAGCTAAAAAAGAGCTTACCTAAATCTAGCCCTTATCTAGTAAAGAGGTTAAGTATTATTAAAGCTCTAAGAGTTAGTCTTATAGTATTTAATAAAGTTATCTATATAATAGCTATTCTATAGTCTTATTTAGCTCTTTCTTAATCCTTATCTTATAGTTAAAGTTATTATAGTTTAAAGAAAGTACTAATATATCTTCTTTAGTAAATAGACTTCTAAATTCTTAATATAGGTCTAAGAGTATCTTTATAGGCTTTAGGGAATATTTAATAATTATATTAATCTTATAGATACTAGTAATAAAGACTAATATCTCTTTTTAATTTACCTTAAAATCCTTCTTTAGTTACCTATAAAACTAACTACCCCTAAGTAAGACTAAGGCTAGGGCCTTATAATATTAGTCTATTATATAGATTTTCTATCCTAGCCTCCTTTTTAAGTAGAGGTAGTGTTTTTTTATATTAAATAATAACCTATAATAAGCTAGCTATAGTAGACCTAGTATTATTAGGTATAAGAGGGCTAATATAATATATAAGAGAACTAAAAAGACCTAACTATTTATATCTACCTATACTCTTACTATATAGGTTACTTAAAATTTTAGTAAGTCTTATATAACTACCTTAATATTATATTTTAAAGGTAGTAGTATCTATTATAAATATAATAAGTCTACTATATTTTTACTTATAGCTTTATAATATTTATACCCTAAGTTTACTAAGATATCTATAAGAGTATAGGTCTTTAAGATAGCTAGTATAAAAAATAGTTTTATATTTATCCTCTTAGCTATCTCCTCTAATACCTTTATTATTCCTAAGGTATTCTCTTATCTATCTTATATAAGTATATTTACTAGTTATAAGCCTAGAGGGAGTCTTTTCCCTAGGCTTCCTTATTTTCTAAGTTAGTGCCCTTTATATCTTCCTCTATATAAATACTAACTTAATTTATCTTTAAGGTTAGTAGTTATATAAGAAGTAGTTAGTACTTATATACTTTATACTTATTTTACTTATATTAGATATAGGCTTTACTATCCTTCTAGCCCTAAAGGACTTCTTTATTAACCTATATTATATACTTCCTAAGTATACTAGCTAATATAGTAAGTAATATACTAATAGTAGAGGGTATTTATAAGTTATTTATACTAATTATAATTATATTATTATCTTTATTTATACTAATATAGTTATTATTTTATTAGGTGGTTAGTTAGTAGTTTTCCTTAATCTAGTAGGATTCTAGATCTATAGATAGTTCTTATAGCTCTTAAATAGTAGACTTATAGCTAGTTCTTAATACTTTTTAGCTAATTATTAATCCCCTTATTATATTAAAGAGAATAGATTATAACTTTATAAGCTTAACCTTATTACTTTAGAGGAGGCCTCTAGTAAGAGCTAGTTCTTATTTAAATTAAATATAAAAGTATAAAAAGGGTTCTTTCTTTCTTTATTTTAGGTAATTTAACTTTATTATTATAATCTTATACTAATAAGGGTCCTTAAATACTATCTTAAGGTATATTAGAAAGTTATAAGGGTTAGATTTACCTTATTATCTACTAGCTTTAAAGTAAACTATAATTTTTAGCTAGGCTATTATATTTAGATTTACTTAAATATATATAAATTATATCTTTAAGGGGCTAATAAAGTCTATATTAATTTTAAGTTTATACTAGATTACCTATTTTTAGCTTATAAAGGCTTTCTAATTACTATTAAATTTCTCTCCTTATAAGAGTAGCTTCTTCTTAATTACTATTATTATAGTTCTACTTATAAAGGCCTAGATAATAATTCTAGTTATTATAGGGGCTACTAGGGCTATTAATTAGTTATTCTATAAGAGGAGTAGCTATTTAGATAAGGTCTATATCTTCTCTACTTCTCTACTATTTTACTTTATAAGGATTATATATTACTTTTATAGTCTCTTATAAGTTTCTTTAAAGTCTTTATAAGGCTATTTAATTATAATATCCTCTATCTTAGAGTTTTTTATATATTAATAAAAAGAATTAATTATTATAGACTAGCCTTATAGTATTTATAAGTAAGTATTATAAGTGTTATTAATTCTCTTAAGGAGAGGGAGAAGGAGGAGGAAAGGGGGTAAGCCCCTTTCCTCCTTATACTATATTATAGACTAACTATTAGGCTACGCCTAGGGCGTAGCCTTATAAGCCTATAGCTCTATACCTAATAAGTATAAGCTTTAGCTTAGATCCTTTATAATATAATACTTTTATAAGCTTCTTATCCTTATAATAGTTATAAATAATATCTCTAGAAGAAATTAAAATACTAAATATTTCTAAGCTAAGATCTATAAAATAAAATCTTTAATAAATATAAACTCTAATACTAGAAGATCTAGGAATAGAAAGAGGATTTTATATCCTTAGTTAAGAACCCTAAAAGGGATTACTATATTAAGGATGAAAATATATATACTATTTATATTATATTATTAAGATATATAAATGAAGAAAATAGTATACTTATAAGTAGTTTACTTAGTCTAAACTTAATTAATATAAATAGTAGATTAAATAATTACTAGGAAAGCTCTAGTATAGTTATATAAAACTAATAATAATAAAGAAAAGAAGAATAAAAAGAATAAAAAAGATAAGAAGAGAAGTTAGGAAATAATAGTATAATAGCTAGATTCTCCCACTAAGAATCCCGCCCTTTATTAGTTATTTTTAGTTATATTGGTTGTTTTAGTTGATCCTGGCCCTAGCCCTAGATATTGGTTGTTTTGGTTGATCCTGGCCCTGGCCCTAGATATTGGTTGTTTTGGTTGATCCTGGCCCTAGCCCTAGTCTTAGGTATCAGCTAGTTCTAATCCTAGCTATAGTCTTAGGAATTAGCTAATTCTAATCCTAGCCCTAGTCCTTAGCTAATTCTAAGCTTAGGTAACCTCCGGCTAGGCTATGTGGCTTCTAGAGGCTAAGGGGTATAAGAGGTCTTCTTCTTTCCTTCTTTCCTTCTTCTTTTTTATTATTATTATCTTATTATCTTTTACTTTTATCTTTTATAGATATCTTTTTCCTTTATATCTTTATCTTCTTAGCTACTTCTTCTTAGCTACTAAAAGTGTCTTTATCTATATCTTCTTTACCTTTACCTTTACTTTCTTCTTACCTTTATCCTACCTTTAGCTTTTACCTTTATTATCTTTATCTTTAACTACATCCTTCCTCTTCTTCTTCTACCACTACCTACCCTAAGAGGGATCTTAAGGATACGTTACCTTTAATATAATATAACCGACTAATACGGGTTCTTATTAGTAGTTATCCCTATGTGTGTTGCCTAGTCTCCCTAAGTATTTATTTTATTATTATAATAGAGGTCACGGTAGGGAGACACCTTATAGGCTATAAGACGATCTAAATAAGACCTTTTGATGACCTATGGAGCCCACCTAAGACGCCCTTTTATTAGGGATAGTCCTAATCCACAGTAGTTAGTCAGGGGTCTTCGTTAACCACAAGGGGCACTAACAGGTTACTATAACAAGATCCTATAGATAAGATAGAGTGTATAGTGGTTACCTATAACTACACATAGGGAAAGAGTCTATAAGTTAGCCTAACCTAGTACTATGGTACTAGGTAGGTTTTATTACTATGGCTGGCTTCTTAACACTAATTAGAACTAGGCTAATGACCGAGGGTACCCCTAATTAAGGAAGTTAGCTACTAGCTAAAGATAGGAACTAAGGCACTATTAGATAAGACACCTAAGTACGTTATAGACTATAGGCTAGTACCTACGGGGAACGGTGTAAGTTAGACTACTAGGGTCTTAGAAGATAGGCCCTTCCTCTTTACTATGTGGCTAGTCCTTAGTTAGGGCACGCTAAATCATCTGGTGGTATAGGAGTACTAGGTTAATGACCTATAAGTACTCTAACCTTAGGATATAACTATATATTAAAGAAGTACGGGTCTAGAAGAGGATCGAAGGTCTTACCTAGGACTAGGTATTATTAAGCTATCTATAGCTAATAACCTATTCCTACGAGTACTACCCTTACTCTAGACAACTAAGAATTCGTCTATAGCCCTCTATACCTACGACTAGGACTATCTATATCATCCTATAGTATTAGGATACTAGGTCAATAACCTATAGGAAGACCCTTATCTAAGGATAGGTCTATAAGTTAAAGAAGTATAGTCTAAAGAAGGTTTTACCTAGGTTAAGGCTACTAGCCTATTCCTACGAGTACTACCCTTACTCTAGTCACCGAAAATTCGTCTATAGCCTATACCTATAATCTAGGCTAGTACTATATTATTAAAGGCGTGGTGGTGTTATAGTTATAGAAAGGATATAGAGAGTCATGTTAATGACTAGGGAGGTCTAAAGGACGTCTACGTCTTACCAGGAGACCTAGCAGCTTCTATCAGTTAACTAAGCTACTGATCGGAAGGTCTCTAGTAGCGTGGAGACGTTAGAAGGACGTGGAGAGTCACGGATACGACGAGTGGTGTCGTGATCCTGACTATAGAGGTCTAAAGGACGTCTACGTCTATCTAAGAGACCTAGTAGCTTTATTAGTTAACTAAGTAGCTGATTAGAAGGTCTCTAGTAGTGTAGAGACATTAGAAGGACGTGGAGAGTTATAAATATAATAAGTGGTGTTATAATCCTAACTATAGAGGTCTAAAGGACGTCTATATCTATCCGAGAGACCTAGTAGCTTTATTAGTTAACTAAGTAGCTAATTAGAAGGTCTCTAGTAGTATAGAGACGTTAGAAGGATGTGGAGAGTTATAAATATAATGAGTGGTGTTATGATCCTAACTATAGAGGTCTAAAGGACGTCTATGTCTATCTGAGAGACCTAGTAGCTTTATTAGTTAACTAAGCAGCTAATTAGAAGGTCTCTAGTAGTGTGGAGACGTTAGAAGGACGTGGAGAGTTATAGTGATGACTAGGGAGGTCTGGGAGACCTTAAAATTAAGAATTTTTTTTTTAAGGTGACCCTACCTTACTATCTCCTATCTATCTAGTTGTTTTTATTCCGCGGCCCGTGTGTTCCTGACCCGCGGGGGGGGGGGATTATAATAGCTAGATTCTCCTACTAAGAATCCCGCCCTTTATTAGTTATTTTTAGTTATATTAGTTGTTTTAGTTGATCCTGGCCCTGGCCCTAGATATTAGTTGTTTTAGTTAATCCTAGCCCTAGCCCTAGATATTAGTTATTTTAGTTAATCCTAGCCCTAGCCCTAGTCTTAGGTATTAGCTAGTTCTAATCCTAGCTATAGTCTTAGGAATTAGCTAATTCTAATCCTATATTATAAATAAAGGAAAGCGTAAGAAAGTATAGGGTAGCTAGGGAGGCAGCTTAAAGGAGCGACTAGGTAAGCGCCTATAAGCCACTTAATTAAGATAACTAGTTATATAACTAGATTACTATAGATCACCTTAGATTAAAGTAAGTTAATAGTAAGCTAGAGTAATCTAATAATATAATAGATTATTATAGATTACTATAGGTTAGTAGTAATTTAAAGTAATTTAACTTTATAATAAAGAGGTAGATAAATATATAAAGAAGAGGATTTCTTATAGCTAGATAGTTTAGTTCTTTATTAATTAATCTAAGTAATTTTAAGTAATTAGTTTTAAGAGTTTTACTTTTAATAATTCTTTATATAATAAATATTACTTATTATTACCTTATAGTATTTAAACCTAACTTATTACCTAAGAAATAAACTAATTATAGATTAAGAATAAGTTATTATTATATTTTAATTAATCTTATTTAGTAAGTTACCTATAAAACCTTAAGTAATTAACTTTTTATAATATCTACTATAAGTAAAAATACTATTAACCTTATATAAGTAGTATAGTAAATATATTAGTAGATTATAGCCTTAATTATATAAGTTTAAGTACTTTAAATTAACCTAGGAGGAGAAGCTATATATAATATACCTAAGTTCTTAAAACTAGAGGTATTTAATAAAACTAAAGAAAGTATCTATACTTTCTTTACTTAGGCTAAAGCTTACTTAAAGGTTAATACTATTATTAATAAAGAACCTTTAAAGATTCTCTATATTAGAAACCTTCTTACTAGTAAAATAATAAAATAATAAGAGCTAACTCTTAGGGACTACCTTAATAATAATAAACTTAAAGTAAAGACTACTTAAATCTTTAATCATTATAATAAGTTTAAGAAACTACTTAAAACTACTTTTAAAAACCCTAATAAAATTTAAACTACTATATAAAAGCTTAAAGTACTAAAGTAAACTAGGTTTATTTAGTATTATATATAAGAGTTTAGATATATTATTACTTTTATTAATTAAGATAATAATAACTAGATAAAACCTTTTTATAATAAACTTTAAGAAAATATAAAAAATAAAATTATAAAAGAAGATTAACTTAATAACTTTAATTACTTTATTAAAAAAACTATTAAAATTAATAACTATCTTTATATTAGAAAACTTAAATATAATAGATAGGGAATAAGCTATTAATATAACCCCTTATAATATTATTAAATAAATTCTAGAAGATATTAAAATAAATCTATAGTATATAGAACTTATTTAGGACTAATAGAACATAATATTATTAAAAAAGAGAAAAGAAAGAAATATTATAATTATAAGAAAATTAGATACTTTATAAATAAGTACTAAGTACTAAAAAGGTAATAGAAGCTAATTACTAAAGGGAAAGGATTATATATAGTAAATTATAAAGACCTACCTATTTAGAATATTAATATAACTAATAATAAAAAATACTTCCTAAATACTAACTAGTTTATAAGTTATAATAAACCTATATCTAATAAAGATTAAGACTTTAGAACTTAACCTATCTTAAATAAAGAAGAAGACCTTAAGATTACCTAGTTAGATATAAAATATATATTTATCTATATACTAATAATATTATTAGAGCTAACTAATAAGTATATAGTTATAAGATAATTTTATTATAAAAATAGAGAACTTAAAATAGTGGTTATATATAAGATAGATATTATAGACCTAATTATACTAATAATACTATTAAATAATAAAGAGATATAGATCTATAAAGACTTAAAGATTATAGGACTTAGACTTATATATAGAGATTATATAATATTTTTATAAGCTTCTTACCTTTATAATAGTTATAAATAATATCTCTAGAAGAAATTAGAATATTAAATATTTCTAAGCTAAGATCTATAAAATAAAATCTTTAATAAATATAAACTCTAATACTAGAAGATCTAAGAATAAAAAGAGGATTTTATATCCTTAGTTAAGAACCCTAAAAGAGATTATTATATTTAAAATAAAAATATATATATTATTAATATTATATTATTAAGATATATAAATAAAGAAAATAGTATACTTATAAATAGTTTATTTAGTTTAATCTTAATAAATATAAATAGTAGATTAGATAATTACTAAGGAAGTTTTAGTATAATTATATATAACTAATAATAATAAAGAAAGGAAGAATAAAAGGAATAAAAAAGATAAGAAAAGAAGTTAGGAAATAATAGCTATTATTACTAGTAAGACTAACTCTTTAATAGAGATCTAATAAGTCTTTATATACTATAAATATTAATAATAATAAGTACTTTATTTTTAATATCTTTATTAAAAGAATAAAGATCTAGGTAATACTTAATAATAAAGTACTAAGAAACTATATTTTACTAAACCTTATTAATAAATTATAATTACCTTAAAAAAAGAAAGATAAGCCTTATTAACTTATAAATATAAAAGGAAATAATATCTAATATAACTAAGGTATAATAGATTAAGAAACTATATAACTTCTTATCTTTATTTTTAGTATAGATTATATATTATCTTTAGATATTATAGTAATCTTAAAATATAATATTATATTAGGGTTACCTTAATTATAGGTAAGTAATCCTAGAGTTAACTAGAGGATAGGCTAACTTTAATAAGATATATTAGGATATAGTTATAATAATAAGAGTAGCTATAAAAAGAAAAAAACACCTTAATTAAATTAAGACTAATCTTAAAAAATATATATAATTACCTAAGAATTAAAAGCTAATATAATAGAGATTCTTAAGGAATACTTAAAGTATAATAAGCTATTTAGTAGAGAGTTAGAAATAGGACTACTAGAGTATTTATACTAGGACTATAAGATTAAACTCTAGCCTAGTACTAAACTAATATTTAATAAGATTTATCCTTAGAACCTTAAATAAAATAAAGCGCTTAAGGAGTATCTAGAGGAAATAATATAAAAGGGATATATATAACTATTAGAGTCTTTAGTAAGATACTTAATCTTATAAATACTAAAGAAAAATAGAAAAATATAATTATATATTAATTACTAATAACTAAATAAGATTATAATTAAGAATTAATATTTATTATTACTTATTATAGAGATATAAGATAAGCTTAGAAAAGCTAAATAGTTTATTACCTTTAACTTAAAAAGAGCTTATAATCTAATTTATATAACTAAAGGTTATAAGTAAAAAACCACCTTTTAAACTATAAAAGGATATTTTAAGTATCTTATAATACTATTTAGTCTTATTAATATATTAGTAATATTCTAAACTATAATTAATAGTATTTTATAAAAATAACTTAATAAGTTTATTATTATTTACTTTAATAATATCTTTATTTATTTAAATACCCTTAAGTAATATAAGAAGAATATATATAAGGTATTATAAATACTATAAGATAATAATCTTTTATTTAAAAGAACTAAGAGTTAATTCTACTAATATAAAGTTAAATTCTTAGGATATAAAATTATATTAAAATAAATTAAGATAAGTCTATTTAAGATTAAAGATATTTAGAATTAGCTTATACTAACTAATATTAAAGAGGTTAGAGGATTCCTTAGATTTATAAACTTCTATTAATACTTTATTTATAGATTTAGAGAAATTATAATACCTCCTACTAACCTTATAAAAAAAGATAATAAATTCTAATAAATAGAAAAAGAAGCTAATACCTTCTAAACCCTAAAAGAGAGAATCCTAAATAAACTAGTTTTACTTATAGCTAATCTTAATAAACTATTTAAAGTTAAGATAGATATTTTAAACTATACTCTTAGAGGATAACTTAGATAATAAGATAATAAAAAATAACTATACCTAATTACTTTCTTTTTAAAGAAACTCTATAAACTAGAATTAAACTATAGTATATATAATAAAGAATTTATAACTATTATTAAAGCCTTTAAGGAATAGAAGTACTATTTAAAAGGAGTAAATTATAAGGTTAAGGTTTATATAAATTATAAGAACCTAATCTCTTTTATAATTATAAAGGATCTAAATAAATAATAGATTAGATAATATAAAACCCTTATAGATTATAACTTTAAGATTATATACTATAAAAGATCTAAAAATAAAAAAGTAAATATATTTAGCTAAAGAGAGGACTTAAAGTTAGAAGAATAAGTAGATAATATACCTTTATTATATATAACTAAAGATAAGAACCTTATATTAAGTACTTAAGAAATTAATATAATATAATAAGTAAAGCTAGATAATATATAAATAGAATAAATTATATTATATATAAAAAAGGATAACTATCTAGATAATTAAGAAATAAAGCTATACTTATATAAGGAAGGTAAGACCTTCTTATATAATAAGTAATAATATATATCTAATATACTCTAAGAGTAGCTTATTAGAGAAATATATAAATACTTATTATATAGATATTAAGGTATAGAGAAGATAATTAGTTAATTAAGAAGATTATATAACTTCCTAGAAAATAAAAAAAAAGTATAATAAATTATAAATAAATATAATATATATAGAAAGGTAAAAGTATTATAATATATACCTTATAAAGAACTATAACTAATACTATTACTAGAGAGAGTATAGTAGATAGTTATAATAGACTTTATTATTAAGTTACTAAAGTTAAAGAAGCCTATAATAAGAGTAGTTTATAATAATATTCTAGTTATTATAAATAAACTTATAAAATATACTTATTATATTCTTTATATAGAATTAAGTAATACTAAGGACCTAGTGTATATATTCTTTAAAACTATTATTATATAATATAGACTATTAATAAAGCTTATATTAGATTATAATAAACTATTTATATCTAACTTCTAAAAATACCTTATTAAGACTATAAAGATTAAATAAGGCTTATTTATACTATTTTATCTATAATTAGATAGTTAGATAGAGATTCTAAACTAAGTACTTAAATAATATCTATAAAGCTATATTAATTACTAATAAGACGATTAGGTAGTATAGCTACTACTTATATAATAGGCTTATAATAACTCTAAGATTAATAATATAAAGATATTACTATTTAAGGTAAACTATAAGTTTAACCTTATTATTAAAATATATATAATATATAATATAAATATACTAGTAGTAATTATATATATAGAAATAATAACTAAAATATAAAAATACTTATAATAAAAATAGATATTTTTATAAAACTAGATAAAATACTATATAAATAAAAAGAGATTACTAGCACTAATCCTAGAGGAGGGATATAAAGTTTACTTTATTTATAAAAATATTAAAATAAAATAACCTAGTAATAAACTTAATTAGAAGAAAATTAGACTATTCTTTATTAAATAAAAATTATTAAATACTAACTATAAACTATTACTATTAGATAAAATAAGAATCTATTTAATATTTTATATATTACTACTTAAGAAAGTACTAGATAATTCTATACTTATTATAAGAATTATAATTAATAATATTAATAAATATAAAGTTAAGAAAATACTTAAAATAAAAGGGAATATTAAAAATTATTATTACCTTATTAAAT
The DNA here is from genome assembly GCA_037289395.1 of Beauveria scarabaeidicola. Classification (NCBI taxonomy): domain Eukaryota; kingdom Fungi; phylum Ascomycota; class Sordariomycetes; order Hypocreales; family Cordycipitaceae; genus Beauveria; species Beauveria scarabaeidicola. Next base: position 9,299 of record JAEIJG010000364.1, on the reverse strand, counting down.
AAAAAGGATATCTAAACTCTAAAAACACTTAAGAACTTATAAAGAACCTTATAAACTATTTAGACCTACTTTAATAGTTTAATAATTAGTATTCTACTTATCTAATTCTTTCTTAAGTATATATAATAAATCTAAAAAGATAATACTCTAGTCTAGTATATCTATATAGCCTAGAGACTATACTTATATAATAGCCTTAGACTTAGCCTATTAAGACTTATTAAGTTTATTAAGAAACTAAAGACTATATTAAACTATAATAGAGCTATAAGTTATAAGAGACTTATATTATTTTTATAAGTATTCTAGCTTAGTTAATACTTTAGAGGATTTATATTAAAGATATAAGAGAAGAGTAGTAGCTTCTTCTTCTTTATAATATAGATATTAGGATTCTAAGATAATCTAATTAAAAGAAGAAACTAGTATACCTAAACTATTATAAGAATAACCTTAGTAAATATATTCTTTATACCTAAAAATACCTTCTATTATCTTATATAAAAGCTTCTTAGAATAATAAAAAGAGTAAGGTATAATAATAACCCTAAACTCTTTAATAGTAGTTATTAGTTTTAAGTATTATTTAGATTTAGAAGAATAAGACTTAAATATATAATTAGATATAATAAATATATAATAATATAAAAAAAGAAATAAAAAAGAACTTATAGTTAAATAAAAATATAATAAACTAACTATTATAGCTTTAAAGATAAGACTAATAAAGAAGGGGTATTATATTATAAATAAAGGAAAGTATAAAGTAACTAAGGAGGTAACCTAAAGGAGTAACTAGGTAGGCGCTTATAAGTCACTTAATTAAAATAACTAGTTATATAACTAGATCACTATAGATCACCTTAGATTATAATAAGCTAGTAATAAGCTAAAGTAATCTAGTAGTATAATAGATTATTATAGATTACTATAGGTTAGTAGTAATCTAAAGTAATCTAACTCTATAATAGAGAGGTAGATAGATATATAAGGAAGGGGATTTCTTATAGCTAGATAGTCTAATTCTCTATTAATTGATCTAAGTAATAGTTTTACTATTAAGAGTTCTACTCTTAATAATTCCTTATATAATAGATACTACTTATTATTATCTTATAATATATAAACCTAACTTACTACCTAAGAAATAGACTAACTATAGATTAGGAATAAGCTATTATTATATTATAGCTATTATAATAAGTAAAATTAAAGATATATTAAAAGGTTATATAATATAAAACGCCCTAAGCTTAGATAGGGTCTTATATAGACTCCTAAAAGCCTTAGGCCCCTTACTCTATAAAGCGCTAGTAAAGATCTTTAATATATCTCTATAGACTAGGTATTTTATAGTATAATATTAGTCTAGTTCTACTATAATTCTCTAGAAACTAGGGAAGACTCTAAATAACCTTTAGATAATAAGGAAATAATGCCTAATAACCCTTCTTAATATAACTAGTAAGCTCTTTAAGAAGATTCTAGTTACTTATATTATAATTATAATAAAAATATACTAACTTCTACTAGAAGAATAAATAAGAAACTAAAGATAAAGGTTAATAAAAATAGTAATTATAATAATAATTAAGATTATCTATATAATATAGACTTATAATAAAGTAATATTACTCTTATAACTAGATATAATTAGTATCTTTAATAATATTAACTATAGATTACTTATTTAAGAGCTTTACTATCTTAGTTATTTAGAATAGATTTTTAACCTCCTCTAGTCTTCCTTTAATAGTAAAATAAATTAGCTTTATATTAATAGTAGTCTTATAAGAGAAAGAGTAATCTAGTAAGGAGTCCCTTAAAGCTTATTATTATCTTTTATCTTTTTTATCTTCTTTATAACCTTACTTTATAAAGCCTTTAACTTAGCCTTAGGCTTATATATAGTTAGTTTTATAAATAATATAAACTTATTATATATAAATAAAGATTATAATAAAATAAAGAGTTAGTTAGAGAATACTTAAATAATTTATAAGAAATAAGTAAAAAACTATTATTTTAGCTTTTTAATATTAAAGTTTAAATTACTATACTTATAATATAAGTATACCTTAGATCTAGGCCCTCTTATATTAAGAAGTAAGAAGGTAAAGTTATTTATAAATACCTACCTCCTTAAGATAACCTTATTAGTAAGGTTAAAATAGTAGAAATAAGTTAAAGCTATATTAGAGAAGGTATACTTAGTGCTTTATATTTTATAACTTATAGTTAGAAAGTTATAAGGCCTAAAGGTTAAGGAAATAAAAGATATCTACTTATATAAAATCTATCTAATTATATTATTTAGAGTAATAATATAATATAATCTTATAACTAGCCTTATAAAGAGCTTAATAAGACCCTTAAGGGAATTATAAGTAAAGTACCTATAGGTAGCTAAAAGAGCTTTTAAAGCTACCTTTACCTATTATATAAAGACTAAGTTTAATATACTCCTAATAAATATCTACTTAATAATATAAAAGAGTAAAACACTTAACTAATAAAAGGTTATAAAGGCTATAGCTTAGCTCTAATATACTATTATATAGGTATTATTAGTAATCTCTTTTTTTATTATTAGTATTAAAATAAATAGATCTTATTACTAATAAAATACCTATACTAAGGCTTATTAAAGATAAATAAAAAGGCTCTAGAGAGAGACTAATATATACTTAAAGCTTAAGCTAACTAGGTCTAGAGAGTAAAATAGGAATATAAGAAAATAAAAAGCTAAAGATAAATAAGATAACTTATCTTATACCTAATATATAAGCCCTTATAAGCTAGATATAAAGCTAAGGTAGCCTTACTTTTTTATATATTATAATATATAAGCTTAATTATATTATAATTATAAATAAAAAAGATTAGCCTTAATATCTTCTTTTATAAGTATTAAGTATTTAAATATAATATAAAAATATATTAATATAAAAGTAAGTTAGAGGATATTTATTATATACTTCTTTAATATAAGTTAATAAACTAAGAATATATCTCTAGTATAGCCTTACTCTAAGAATAATAAGATATACTTTATATACTAGACTACCTAATTAAAAGTAAGAAGATTATAAAATAAGTATATAACTAGTATAAGTTAATATATATAACTATTAGGCCTAGGATAAAACTAAGGTAGAATAAGAGTAGGACTAATATAGAGTAGGGGTAGAAGTAAGGAAGGGCTTATAAAAGGGCCTAGAAAATAATTAAGAAAAGGGGCTTTACTAGCCCTTACTAGGAACTAATATATAACTAGAGTTAGATAGAGAAGTAAGGGTTTTTTACTAAGGTCTTTAGTTTTTCCCTTACTTATAAAAGATAGAGGGACTAGATAGATATATATAGTCTAATTAGTGTAATTTAATAATAATAATAATATAATATATATAACTAGACTAGATATAATATATATACTTATATTATAAATATAAAAGCTAGTAAAGAAGAGGATTTTAATTAGTTATAAACTTTTTTATTATTATTAATAAATTATTAATAGTTAAAGAGTTAAAGGTTAGGGAAAGTAAGTGGCTTACTTATTTAAGTAACTTACTTATTTACTATATTAATAATCTTTAATTTGTAATTAAAATATAATTATTAGAAGTATTAACCTTTATTTTTATTATTAATAAGGTTTATAGTACTTAGTACTTATAAATACTATTTTATACTAGTTATTTAATTATTAGTAGTATTACTCTCTTTTATTATTAATAGTCTTTTATTATTTTTTATAAGGAAATATTACTATATATAGAACTATTAGAAATAGGTATTAATAATAGGAATAATAGTTAAAATAGTAATTTATACTAGTTATTAAATTATTAGTATTATTAGTCTCTTTTATTATTAGTAATCTCTTATTATTTTTTATAAGGAAATATTACTATAGGTAGAACTATCGGAAATAGGTGTTGATAATAGGAATAATAGTTAGGCGTGAGCAATGCGGGGTTTATGTCCTTAGTGTTAGTCGCTAGTCCTGGCTAAATATGCGCCGTCCGCTCGTATTAGCACTAAATTAACTTTAGTGTACTAATAAGTACGCATATTTCAGCAGAATAATAAATAGATAACCTTATACTAGTAGAATTACAGACTGCTCGAAGAGGCATTAACAGCGCATAGAACAGTAACTGCTCTTCGGTTGAAGCATCTTCAGCTTGAAGATTTATTCTACTATGACTAATTAAATCAAGAATAACCCGGCAGAACCAAAAGTGCGAATTTCAAGATAAAATCTCCAAAGAAGCCGACGGCCCGATAACTCGCTCAAGCACAAAAATATGTCAAGTGCGCCGCTCGCTTCCCAACCACTATTCCTGTTCCCTTAACGGCTCCTCTCCGTCTTGTCAGGGCAGTCATGACGTTCTTAGACATTGAAATAAGGCCACCGCACCCTAAGTTTCCGACTGACCAACCTGCCTAATGCTAAGCTTAGCAGTCGCGGTCATAGTATCTCCAGTTAGAAGCACCAGGGCTACCGCGACAAATGTCAAGATTCTCCCTGTAAAGGTAGCATCCGGATACATAATTATAGCCAACGACATATGACTGGCATTCCGGTAATGACTTGCATGCCGCGGCACACTTATCAGGAGTGCTGGCGTATGCATCATACCGAATCTGTTCCGTCCCACTAGTGCACGGGCTGTCACCCGCGCCCAAGTTACAGACTGGCGTATATGTTTCTGGAGGCGGATAGCAATCACGGTCAGAGTATAACCAGTTGACAGCGCCAGGCGTCCCGGCACAAGTCTTGACGTCTTCCCGGTAAAGCCAACATCCACCGTGGAAAGAGGCGCCCGCCGCGAACGACTTGCATTCCGGCATCGACCGGCAATCCTTTGCACACTTCTCGGGAGTGCCGCCACGTAGCAGGGTAATTAGAGCTGCTGAAGAGCTACAAGGACTAGCACCCCTAGCTAAACCACAGGTGGCCGCATTGCAGTCATTGGAGTTCGGGATACACCTGCCGTGGCAATTCTTCTGGCCATCTGCACAGCAGAGTATACCAGATTTTATACACTTGCCGTTGCACACCTTTTTGCCACTCTCGCACTGACCGTTGCATGGAATGTCGTCGTTGATACACCTGGTGTTGCACACTTTGTCGCCACCCACACATTGGCCGTTGCAAGGCAAGTCTGCATTGATGCATCTATCATTGCACCGTCTCCTGCCAAAGACACACTGGCCGTGACAAGGGAAATCAATGCTAATGCACTTGTCGATGCACACTGTCTGGCCCTGGCCGCACCGCCCATCACATAGTTCATCATCGTTGATGCACCGATGGTGGCATAACCTCTGACTAGTGCGGCAACCACCACAACTAGCAGTACTGCGGATGCATTTTCCGTCACCGCATCTCTTATAGTCTGGGTTACCTGGATAGGTGAAAAGCGACGGCCCACTAAGCGGATGACCCCTATCATTCTTCAACAAGTATGCTTCGTACTCTCCCGCCGGTGTACATTGATCAAAGTCGTTGTCTGCAGTTGCCACCCCGCGGTCATAAGGCGCAACTGCCCAGCCTAAATAGCTGGTGTCTCCTTCTCTGCTAGGGCCGGCGCCTTTGGGGAAGAAGCCGATCCAATTGTCGCTTTTGGCGTCAGAGGTTGCGTAGTCAAACCGGGGAGGGGCCGAGGGAGCGTTATAGGACAGAAACGCCCCAGGCCGCCTAGACGAGGGGGAGAACAGAATAGATTGAGACCAACCAAAGGCAGTCTGTAGCAGCAATCCTGCTACCAGCAGAGCTGTTCCTACAGTTAATTGCATGCCTGAGAGGGTAGCAGTTGGGTTTCTAAACTCTCTAATAGGGGTTGCAATTGGTAGGTGATAAAGTTTTGTGTCTGATGATAGCAACTCAACTCTTTCCCTTCGGTGATGGAGCACTTTTATATACTACCTGTTCGCGCTAAGGAATAGCAATGAAACTTGAACTCGTGAATGACCACAAGTGCACTTGCCGAACATACCTGTTCTGAGACATGCATCTTTCTCCCTAACCTCTTTCACCAGCGCGGATGTCTTAGCTGTGCCATTTATGATTTATACGAGGGTTGGGCTTTTCACTGCTATGCTGCTGGATAACTGACTTGGCGATGTTAGGTATCTGAATCAAAGTCGGCGCCGGAACTTGCCCGAGGGTGCTGTCATTCAATGCATCGTTTTCACAGCACTCCGCATGCAGCCAGAACCGAACAAGCAGATTCAGCTAAGCAGCTTCAGTCATTGTCTCGGATAGTGAGAGATGGGTGTGGAGGCTGGCGGCAGCGGATGTTCGCCTCTGGGAGTGTTGCCTCGAATAAGCCGGCAGCCGTGGCCGGCTAATCCTGGCAAAGTACTTTACCGACACAGGTAGTAGAACCCCGGATAGGATCCGACCTCCGCTGCATCTGGCCGTTACTGCCCTCAAGCGGCGGAAATGGCACGGAAACAACGTTCGTCAGACTAGGCTATCGCATGCGATTCACGGATACGGAGAAAGCGTGGCTAGCTGACTGAACAGAGGGGCTTTTCTTGCCGTTGCACTGCAGTAGCATTAATTGTCAGTAAGCCATAAACATGACATTAAGCTGCAGATCGTACTGGCTCCCGCCCCGGATTGCCACCACACAATGTCTAGGAAACAGGCCGAGGCTACGGACATACGGTTAACTCACGCCTGAGACATACGTTGGTTCAAAACTGTGTCACGCGGAGCAGTTATTCGTCATTCGAAAGAGTGTTGATTGAAGAGAAGGGCTGACTAAGGGATGGGGGACAGCTGCCTGCACAGTACCCGCGGTCATACGAATATATGTTTTCTCAGCTTCCGTTGCTCGATCCGTCCTGAAGCTGCGTAGACGTATTCCCGGCAAAACAAGCAAGGAGAGGCTTAAAGTCGCCCACCGGTGTGTGGTACGGTAACACCACTTAATGGTACGCTTACATAAGGCTGATCACTGCCTAATACGGTTAGCTCTGATACGGTCACGCCTAGCGTAACACACGTTATTCTAGATAAAAACGGCAAGGCGTGGGCCACAGTATAGGGCATTAACTAATTAAAAGGCAGCAGGTTAAGCTTAACTAGTTAGAAGAGGAGATTTTAGAATAGCCCTATAATTACTAAGACAGTCTTTAACTAAAAGAGACTAGCCTTATACCTATACTATACTCTTTTGAGCTGTACTATTGAGTGGTGTTACCGTACCACACACCGGTGGGCGACTTTAGAGCATCTAGGCAGCTTACTAATCTCCTCGGCTTAGAGCTACTGGAGCGGATATTGGCCGATTTGATTCAAGTCTCCTGCAAAGATGCCGTCGACAATTAGATTTAGCTGACCACAGGGTCGCTATCGGGTCAGGCCGGGCCGAAGGGCGGGGTATGTTCCGGATAACAAGAGCCGAATTTTGCAACGTAAGATTTAAATCTTATCACCTTACGCTATACCTATTATAGCCTAGCGTCGCGCTACTAGCTAGCCCTATATTAGCGTAGCGCTAGTAAATTATCTAACTAATTAGAGGCTAGAGTCCCTATAGCCACTATAACACTATAGCTAAATTTTCGTGATAATCATTATAGCCCTATTCCTCTAATTAATAATAATATAATAATATAATATAATAATAGAATAGAAACACTTATACTCTAATATTATTAAGAAGTTATATTAAGAACTAAAATAATATAACTTTTACTTATTATATTAGTATTAGAATAAGGTGGGTTTTAGTAGTCTTAATTAAGTAATATAAAAAGGGTTTTATTTATATATAATTAAGGCTATCTATAGTTAAGTTACTATAGCTTCTATAGCTTATAGATAAAGTAAGGCTAATTAGCTTTTCTAAAGTATAACTAGTTATTATCTAAAGCACCTATATAATTAGCTACTTAAGCTAGTGCCTTAAGTAATACTAGTAAAATCTCTCTATAGCTTAATTCTAGCTAATTTACTTAAAAAATATAATAAAAAAAGAAAAATAATAAATATACTATTACTAGTATTTTATTCTTCTAGTACTAGCCTCCTCTTACTACCGCCGCTATTAGCGCTTATATAAAGGAAAATCTACTTCTTCTATTAGAGGGGGGGGGGTCTTCTTATTTTCTATAAGGAATATAGTACTCCCCCCCTTTAGCTTATTAAAGGCTATAATCCTAGTATTAGAGTTATTAAAGGCTCTAAGAGAAGGTATCTAGAGAATATTATAGTAGATAAGTAGCTACTATTAATTAGTTCTAGTTAGCCTTATTAAGAGAAGGTATCTTAAATTATTAAGAGAAGGTATCTTTAAAATATTATAATAAATATATAGCTACTACTAATTAATTACTAGCTTCTTTAAAAGAAGGGGTCTTAAGAGAAGGTATCTTAAGAATATTATAATAAATATATAGCTACTACTACTTATTCTTAACTTCTTTAAGAGAAGGTATCTCTAAAATATTATAGTAGCTAGTCTCTCCTAGGCTATTACCTCCCCTAGTAGTCCTAGATTTTAATTATATAATTAAAAGAGGCTATAATAGCCTCCCTTAGTTATACTAGTTAAGACCCCTAGTTAAGGTAAATTAGGGCCTACCCTCTCCCTTATACTTTACTCTCTCTCTTTCTATCTATCTCTTAAGGTAAATATTTAAGATATTCTCTTTAATTAAGATAAATAAAGCTTTATTTAATAATACCTTTATTATTATATTAACTAGGTTATTATCTTTATTAATTTATTATATCTTAGTAATTTTATAATATTTATAGTTTTACTAAAGTATTATAATATTAATTATTAAGTATTTTTTTTTTATTATATTAAACTTAATAAGGTACTTATATAAGAAATATAAATCTATTAATAGAATTATTAGGATTAGTAGGATCTTAAGTTTTTTTATTATTAAGGCTAATTATTAGAATAGGGTGGGTTTTAGTGGTCTTAATTAAGTAATATAAAAAGGGTTCTATTTATATATAATTAAGGCTATTTATAGTTAAGTTACTATAGCCTCTATAGCTTATAAATAAAGTAGGGTAAATTAACTCTTCTAAAGTATAACTAGCTATTACCTAAAGTACTTATATAATTAGCTACTTAAGCTAGTACCTTAAGTAATACTAGTAAAATCTCTTTATAGCTTAATTCTAGCTAATTTACTTAAAAATATAATAAAAAAGAAAAAATAATAAATATATTATTATTAGTACCTTATTCTTCTAGTACTAACCTCCTCTTACTATTACTATTATTACTGCTTATATAAAGGAAAATCTACTT
>JAEIJG010000363.1:0-30934 GCA_037289395.1 Beauveria scarabaeidicola | reverse complement strand
GGGGGAATCTCGATGACTAAAGGTGATGTTTGCCTCAAATAGAGGACTAGAAACTGTGTCTTGTCCTGCAGCGCAAGTGCGCATCTTCAAGGAGATGGTTCGTAAACGCGGCACGGTTCCGCCTCGCCAACTAGTAGTTAACCTTACTGATATGTACCCAGGAACCAATGTACAAAGCTGAAAGCCCAGAACGGGGTTTTATGAATATAAGGCCTGACAAATCACCAAGTAATAGGTGGTACCTTTTGCTTTTGCGCGACAGGTTTAGTACGGAACATGACTCTGCTAATCTGGATCATCTCATAGTGGCGGGGTTCCGTTCAGCCGCACATCAGCCACCACTGCCCACCAGCAAGAAATCTAAACAGAGGGTTTCCGTTCATCGCCGTTGATTCGTCAGTTCTTGCAGGCGGCTGACGTGCGGCTGAAGTGAAGCCCGCCCGCGGTGCCAGAATACTTTTGTCCCTAGCGGGGAGTCTTTTCTTGAAACGATTCAACCACCAGCCAGAGGGTATCATTGTAATGGAGTCGGCCATTTTTAGCGTCGAATCTATGAATATAAAGGCGTGATAAATCCACCAACAATTAGTGGTTCCACCTTTTGCTTTTGCGACAGAATCCTTGCAGATTGGGGGTCACTACGGATTATCGACTACCAGTAATCGTATCGACTATCCAAAAGGGGGGGGGTGCGCCTTGGCTGCACTTTGACCAAGTGTGACACATGTGTACACTATTACCCCTGTTTTTTTATGCCGCATCCACCGCCCCATAGCAAGCACGATCTAATCAAAAAAAGCAGCGTGCGCTAAAGCGGAGTAGTAAAGAATAATAAAATACATTAAATAACTAGCGATCTACATATAAATGAAAGTCACTCCTTATAGCCTAGTACCTTATGTACCCCCCCCCCCCTTTTAGCTATAATAACTGCCTTAATTTTGCGAGGTATGCTATGCACTAAATATAGTAAAGATGCCTCTGGTATAGCCTCCTAGGCTCTTGTGATAGCCTCACGTAGAACTTTCCCTGTTAGGCGTTAGATATAGTGTTACCCGCTCTGCTGAGATATAAATGACATAAGAAGTAGCATGCGGGGCAGAAAGTGGGTCCAGAGTGGATGCGGTACAAAAAAACAAGGGTTATACTGTACTCCGTACCGGGGTAGCGGAGACATGAGGCATTACTCCATACCCTCGTTGGAGATGCGCATTACTCTCAGTGACGTGTCAGTGTATTACTGATAGTGATTGGCAATCGAGTTTAGCTGTTATTTTGTTATTTATATTCTCGAAAAGAAACCACACCAGGAAATAGCAAAATATTCAACCCATCCCCCATCGCCCATTCTCAACTTCTCCTTTTGCAAAAAGATGCTCCTTCTCCATAGCGCTCTATGTACTTTCCAATGGCAGCTAGCGTAAAGTGAAATTTGTAGTTGGGGTATCTCATACCGCCTGGGCACGCAAAGATGCCCTCCAATGAGCCTGGTAGCCACTCGCCGGTCGCTTGCTGGTGGCTCATGAGCCACTGGATGCCTCGCCGCAGGGCATCCTTATTGGAGCAGTGGGCGGCAATAAGACCCGTAAGAGCGTATGCAGTACAGGTTACTTGGCTGCCGGCAGCATCTTGCACGTAGTGCTTCTTGCTGATGCTGGTGAGGTCCTCGCCCCAGCCGCCGTCCTCGTTCTGGTACTGCAGAAGAAAGCGGCAGGCGTCACGGCATGTTTCGCTGTTGCTTTCCCGCAGACCAACAGTCTCGAGACCCTGGAGAGCAAACATGGTGGCGTACGTAAAGCACACGCCCCAGGATGCGATCCAACCACCGCACGGAAACTGCGCCTTGATGAGGTAGCGCACGCAGCGGCCAATGGTGGCCTGAATTTCCATAGGGCGGTGGTGGGGGTATGCTTTTGTGAATGTCTCGAGGCAGAGCAGGACGGAGCTTGTGCATTCGGGGTACAGACTCTCCGTCATGACATTGTCGTAGAGCTCGGTGACGTTGAGCAGCTCCAGCGCTTTGGGGGCGCGAAGTGGCTCAAAAGCCGAGTAGCCACCGCATTTGTTCTCCATGCCCAGGATAAGATCGACCGCCTCCATCAGGCGTTGGGCCGAAACCAGCTTGGGCATGCTGTCAAGAGCCTGAAGCTGAATCACGGCACGAACAGCCTCAGCTGTTGTGTCAGAGACGGCATATGCCTGATCTCGTGTGCTAAAGGGCCACGCACCCTTGGTTGGCTGTCGGTAGCCTTGCGACACACCAAGGGGGTTCTCGGCGATTTGCGAGACATGGATGAACTCGAGTGCTCGGAGCATCGTGTCGTGATTCTCAGGACGCTCAGCCAGTCCTCCGTCCAGGGCAGCCTGCACGGTGAAAACAGTGTCCCACAAGGACGTGCCGTTGGTGCCCGAAGCCGCCATGCCTTCGCGACACATCCACATGGGATCGATGATTCTGTCCGCCATGCCCTTGACCCAGTGACTGTTGCTGCCGTGCGCGTGGAGCATGACCAGCATGTTGGAGGCGAAGTTGACGGGCGCAATGCACAGGTAGCTCGTATTGCGAACCTCCATCTCGGCTTGAAACAAGGCCTCATCCAATGCTTTGCGGCGCAGGAAAGGCACCTTGATGTACTCGTAGGAGCACAGGGCACTTACCACGCCCTTTTGTAGCATCGTGGGAGGAAAGAGGCGATCGTTGTCGCTAATGTTTGTCCTCTGCGCGTACCAGTCAATCTCGTGGTAGGGCATGTCGTAGAGCTCCTCCCGAAGCTCCTGGATGAGCGGTGTTATTTGCGGAGTAAAGCGATGTCCGAACAGATAGCTCATGCTAACATAGACATTGCGCGTATGAACCCACCAGTTGCCAGGGTTCAACGGCAGGAAGCCTGGCGCCAGAAGAGGCTCTGGTATCAGAGGAATCATGCCACTCCACTCGTATGCTCCCAGCACGCACATCCAGAACTTGCCCCATGTTGGCAGAGCTCTCGCGCTTCCCATTCTGTGCAGTGCAGCGCGAGCATCCAGCAGGACGGGATGTGATGGTGACACGCCAAGGATACGCAACATGGCATAGTTGATGGTGGTGCCAAAAACAGTCGAGGGGCTGTTGATCCAGAGACCCCAACCGCCTTCCTCGTTGGCAAAGTTGAACAAGTATCGAATCATTTCATTCTTCATGGCCTCGGGAAATGTGATGCCACAGATGTACGAGGCAATAACAATGCCGCTGGTAACGAACAGCGGACCGTCGTCGTTGCAGCCCCAGTGTCCGTCCTGGGTCTGTAGACGCTTGAAGAATTCCCATCCGTTGTCAAGAGTGTCTTGCGCGCAGGTTGGCGTGCTCATCTTGGGGAGTTGATAGTCCTGGCCCAGCCAGTAGTTTTCTGCAAAGGTCTGATGTTGTCTTGTGGCAACGTCTGCCTCGACATATTCCCACATATGGCGGCCCTCGTGGACTTTGAGCCGCCACCGCGTGAGGTCGGTGCTGTATTCAGACGCCGCTTTGCGATTAACATGACCGGCAGAGCCAGTGACCATGTCAATATCGGCGGCAGGCATCATGTTGGTGTTTTTTTTTTGGCTCGATTTCTATAAAGAGTGCAAGGGGAACAGGAACAGGAACAGGAACAGCCAAAACGGCCTCGAGTGAAGTTGAAGCAAGGTTGTACGCGCCCCCGTTAAACGGTGATATCCAGGCAGCCCTCACATTAAAGTTCAGCTGGTGTAGAGCGTCAATGCACAACGGCGGCCGGCACCGAACAACAGGACAAAAATTGTCTTCCGTTGGCGTCAGCCCCGGTTGGGTCTTGAAGCTGGCCAATTCTGTAATACTCGTTTAGCCGGTTCTTATTGAGCCGTTGATTACTTTGTCGGCGCACCCCCCTCCCCCCACTCGTTAGTACGTGGTTCTCGCGTGGAACTTAGTACATAGCTAGAACCATTGGAGATAAGGGCATGGCTTTGCCTTTATTAATGGCTTGATGGATCATGGATTTACGCCTAGCTTCGGCCGTACCGAGCTAAGCGAGGAGATGGAACGCTAACTGGGTTTGGAAGGTGAAGAATTTAATAGACAGACCCCCATCATGATTTTATAAAAACTCCGGCGCATTACTGATAAACACTGCTGCTCGCAGCCGCGCACCCCCCTCACTAGTTGTCAGCAAATCACGATGCATGCTTTTGTAAAGCAGCACAATGAGGCCGAAGCTGTGTTCAGCCTAGCCATATGTGGGACTGCATAAGCAAAAGTGTTGCGAACAGACACTTTAATTCACAGTTTTGTTTGTCTTATTTTTTCTTCTAGACCTGACCTGCCTATACCTTTTGTCAGGATTCTCAGTGGCCTTTGGCCGCCAGGCGGGAAAACATCATCATCATTACCGAGTATAGCTGATTGCTTCGTGGATTTTTCGAGAGAGAAAAAAACGTCACAAATTGCAGGACGAATCCGTACATCGACCTGGTACTCTTGGTCGTCTTTCCATTGTGCAAGATGCTTGCTTCAGCCATCAACGCCTTGCTTGACGCCGTTGGCCACTGTGGCTATCTGTCAACTGCCTGCACGACGGTTATCATCTTGCTGGGTTATCGCCTTGTTTACCAACTCTTCTTCTCCCCGCTCCGCCATATTCCAGGCTCAATATGGTCTCGACTGTTCGCGTCATATTCCGTCCTGAAGCGCGTTCTCGCCCAAGGCGCCAAGTCTGTGCAGGATGACTACGAGTCCTTTGGTGACATTTACGTTCTCAAGCCGAATGGCATCAGCATAAGCAACCCCAAGGATATCAAGACTGTCTTGTCCTCTCAAGAGTTTGTCAAGACAGACGTATACAAGATGCTCGACATCAAGGGCCGCGCCAGCATCTTCACCACGCGCGTCCCAGCACAGGCCAGCCAGCGTCGTCGCCAGATTGGACCTTATATGAACCACGGTTATTTGAGCCGCATGGAGCCACTGATTCTACAATACAGCATTGTTGCCATCAAGAAGAAATGGGACGCTGAGCTGGAAAAGGCAGGCGGCAAAGCCATCACCGTCAACTTTCGCGACGACACGCAATATGCCACCTTTGACACTGTCGGCATGCTCGCTTTCGGTCGAGAGTTTCGCGCGCTGGAAACAAATGACCCAACCATTATCCGCTGGATCGAGGCTACAGGGTTCTATCTCGGCATGACCAAGAACTTTCCCTTGCTCAACTGGTACCCTTTCTCCCGCCTCATCAAAACGAAAAAGGATGCGTATGAGAGCTTCGTCTCATACGCTGAAAAGTCGGTCGAACAGCGCCGTGCTCTTCTCGACGGTGGTGCGCCAGACCCCAAGCCCGTCGATCTCCTCCAGGCGTTCATGGATGCCGAGGACCCTGAATCCGAGAGGGCGCGAATGACTACCCACGAAGTCAGCACGGAAAGCATTGCCATGCAGCTAGCTGGCAGCGAGTCGACGTCGTTTGTGGTGTCGTGGGTGCTGCATCTCCTGACGCTGTATCCCAAGTTCTTCAATCGCGCGGTGGACGAGGTCCGCAGCCAGTTCGATGACGGCCATCTTGTTGGTTTCGATGACTGCAACAAGAGGCTACCCTTTCTGACTGCGTGCGTCTACGAGACACTTCGCTACTCACCCATCACTTCGGGCTTCATGCCACGCGTCAATCCCACAAACGGCATCGTCCTCCAAGGACACTACATCCCTGCCGGTACTGAGATTGCCATCAATATGATTGGAGCGCATGCCAACAAGGACATCTGGGACAAGCCCTACCTGTACGACCCAACGCGATTCCTCGATAATGACGAGGCCAAGCGCAACGTCTTTGCCTTTTCCTACGGTCATAGAAACTGCATTGGCAGAAATCTAGCCTGGGTGGAGATGATGGTCATCTTGGCCAACATACTCAAGGACTACGACATTTCTCTTCCCAAGGGCAGCTTTTGCGGCCCTCACAATGTAGACGAGATGGGCAGGCCGTGCATCATGCCCACCAAGAACACGCTCTTCACCACCCCCAAGTATCCTGAGCGTGACTGTCTCATTGTAGTTAGTAAGAGGCCGAAAGAATAAAATGATGTTGCATTTCTTAAAAATTGCCCCAGTTTGCCTGGATACAAGCCAGCATGAATGTGCAAATCTGATGATGATATTGCTTGAATCTCTTGTTCTTGTTCCTTGTTCCTAATGCCGCCCGGCTCGTCAGCCACAGCAGCTATTCTTGTAGCCGGTATAGATGGGATCCAATCCAACGGCATGGGCGGACACGGTTACAACGATAACTCTAATCCTAAAAAGTAACCCTAACCTTAACCTACCTTCGCCTGGTGTCAACAGTTTAGGAGCATGGTGTGGAGAAAAGAACCCCCCGCTTGAGAGACCCCCACCTTGATTTACGAAAACCCCCGCCAGAGATATAGTGCACATGGCCTAAGCCGCAAGCGTGAGGCTGCTTACGCCAGTGGATCTCTGGCACAGGCCAGCTGTACCCGTTATTATCCGTACCCTCCCTGGGTTCATCTCCTCACCCCCCTTCCCCATTCACCTCCCATTGACCTTGGCAGATTTCGGCTTGGAATCCGCCGCCCATGGCACTCAACTTGGACTCATGGCTTGGATTTTAGCATCGGCACCAGAACTACATCCCACCGAGCTTGTCTGCTTGCTTCTACATGACGGGCAACAAGAAAGCCGTCTGCTTGCTTCAACATCCGGGAACAGAAAAGCCGTCTCTGCCTTTGCAAACAACAGCATCACACAAACATGGATGGGCATTTGATGACCCAGGTGCAGGGCATCATTGCTGCCTTGAGAGAGCTGCGCCTTGTGCCCATTCTCGCCACTGGTCTCGTCGCCTGGTTCGCCTACAGGTTCCTCCATGCAACGCTCTTCTCGCCCCTGAGAATGGTTCCCGGCCCCCTCGTCGCCAGACTCACCTCTAAGCGCGGCCATGTCAACAACTTCTCTGGGCAGGTCGCCGCGCAGGTACAAAAGGACTGCGAAAAGTACGGCGACGTCTACGTTTTCAAGCCCAACGCCGTCTGCGTCAACAATCCCGTCGACGTGCGTATTATCCTCGGATCGCAAGACTTTCGCAAGGCCGACTTCTTTGACGTCTTTGACGACGGATCCATCAAGAACATTGTGTCTCAGAGAGATCCTGCTCTCGCCAGCCGCCGCCGCCGCCAGATTGGCCCCTATCTCAATTATGCCTACCTCAACAAGATGGAGCCTGTCATCCAGCGACACGGCTACCAGGCCATGCAGTCCAAATGGAACAGGCTGATTAGCGAGAACAAAGGCAAGCCGACCGAGGTGAACTACCGAATCGACACCCAGCTGGTAACCTTTGACATTATGAGCGCCCTCGCCTTTGGCCGCGATCCTGACACGATTGGTCACGGCAGCTCCTCCGTCACAAAGTGGTCGGCCATCATCATGGATCTGCTTGATTACACTGCCATCCTCGCTCTCCTGTCGCTGCTACCCTTCTCGCTCATCATGCGTCCCTGGAAGTCCATGTACCAGGAGCTGGCAGACTACAGCAAGGACGCCGTCTCAACCAGAAAGGACCTTCTCAAGACGGGCGTCGAGGCCCCTGCCGATATGCTTCAAGCATTCATCGAAGCCGAGGACCCCGACTCCCAGGTCAAGATGTCGCCTCCCGAGATCCAAGCCGAGTGCATCATGATGATGTTGGCAGGCAGCGAGACCACATCCAGCGCCATCATGTGGGTCTTTCACCTGCTCCTTCTTCACCCGGACAAGCTGAACAAGGCGGTTGACGAGGTGCGCTCCGTCTTTGATGCCGACCATTTGATCCTGCACCGCGAGGTCCTTTCCAAGCTGCCCTTTATCGAGGCTGTCGTCTACGAGGCGCTTCGCGTGTCTCCCACAACCGCCGGCGTGACGCCTAGAATCTCGCACGACCGCGGCATCGACATCCAGGGCCACTACATTCCTCCTGGCACGGAAATCTACGTCAACCTGCGATCGGCCAACATGAGCGAGGATATCTGGAACAAGCCTGAGCGTTTTGAGCCGGAGAGGTTCATCAACAACGAAGAGGCCAAGAAGAACCTCTTCACTTTCTCTTACGGCCCGCGCAACTGCATCGGTCGCAACCTGGCCTGGGTCGAAATGCTCACCATTGTCGCCAACGTCCTCAAGGACTACGACATGGCTCTTGCTCCTGGCAGCCCCTTTGGCCCCGATAATGTGGGAGAGAATGGCGAGCCCCAGCTACTTCCCGCCAAGTGTTTTATCGCGTCTTTCCCGTCAAATGCGGAGAGAGACTGCAGAATGCTAGTTACAAACAGAAAGTAGCACAGCCAGATTAATGATTCTCGAGTATATTCATGGAAGCCTACTAATACATAATGGCAGTCTAATCAGCAAATATGCTACTCGGAACGGGTCTGTTGGGACAATTTCGAACAGTCCCGTCCACCGTACTCCAATACTCAGCGTAGACGAGTGACTCTATACTACTATATTAGTAGGCGCAACACCAACGATACGTATTATGACTTGGTCTTACAATAACCTACTCCAATTGAGCTCAGTAGCTTATCTATAATACATACAAGTACATGTTAACAGATGAAAAACAAGATTGCCTAGAGAAAACCCTCTCCATCTGTGCCCGTCTGTTGCGCTACCGTTGCGGTAGTCTTGTTGGTTTACGTCCGGGCTGGGGACGGCCTTTGTGAGAGCACCCGTCGTCTCAGATATTGTCCGTATTGAGAATATCTGTCTGAGCTGCAGAAAAAGCCTTTGGGAGCTGGAAATTCAATGTCGCATCCTTCTTCTTGGCAAAGCCGACATTGGCCACGTCATCAAAGCCTTTAAAGTGGTTTTGAACTCGTGTTTCGAAATCGAAATCGGCAAAATTCTCAATCAGATCCTGCTCAGCAGCGTCGAGCCTACTACCCAGCTGATATTGGAGAGTGGCATCTGCGTCCATTGCGGATGCAAGGCCGGGCGTCTGTCGAATCATGTCAAAGTCCTTGTTCATCCACGCCTGCAGCGCTGTCGCGTTGAGCGTGGCAAAGTTTGCGCGTAAAAGACAGTCGCCGGCCTTTTGTCTGACCTTGTCCGTGCAGGACTTGTCACCTTGGTCGCAAGCAAAGTGCGCGGCCCTCGCCGCGGGGCCGCACTGTTGCTGCGCCGTTGTCGAGGTAGGGCGATTCTTCTGCGCAGCCGGGGCCTGATTCTGCGCAGCCGGGGCCTGATTCTGCGCAGCCGGGGCCTGATTATTCTGCGCAGCCAGGGCCGGAGAGGTATTCCCTTTGTTGTTGTTGTTGTTGTTGTTGTTGTTGTTGTTGTTGTTGTTGTTGTTGTTGTTGTCGGTCTCGCACTCGCGCACCTTTGGTTCGCCGGCTTCACCGGCCGCGTTGAGCAGAAACTCAAACATGCCGACGCTCGTATGGAGGACGTTGTCTCGGTACTCGGTCGCATTGGGGTAAAAGATGTGGTGGCAAAACGTCTGGAAATCGTTGGTGCGCGGCTTTCCGTGTCTGCTTTGGCCCCAGCCAAACTCAAAAGTCAAGGCGTTGATCCTGTTTGCGCCGCAGGTATGGTTGTAGTACCGGGACATGGCCTCATCCGAGCTTCCCATGGCGGGGGAGAGCGTGATAGTCTCGGCGGCCGAGTACTGGTCCCTCTTGCCGACGTCGTTCATCGCCTTGGCCATGCGCTCTGCAATGGCCTTTTGCGCGGCCAAGTCGTCGGGTTCCATGTACTCCTTGTAGCTGTCGCCCGGCACGCCTCTTTGGCCATCGAATGTCTTGTTGGCAAAGTTCATGGTAGGATCGACGACTTGCGCTTCGTCGGTGCCCCAACTGTACAGGACCTGTCCAAGTGCAGAGTGCAAGTCGAGATACCAGGATAGCGAAGTAACGCTCTCAAACACATCGGTGATGCTTCGTGACTCGGCCTCGGAGACGGGCTCTGGCCCGATGTAGCTATCCTTTCTTGGGTCGTCTGACTGTGCGAGCTTGGCCTGGCTGGAAAAGAGGCGCTGTTCGCGAAAGATGTTAAAGTTGCGGTTGATATCGACGCCAATACCACCTGCAACAGGTCTGCGATTCTTGCGCCAACACAAGTTTTCCGTCTGATCGTAGTTGATTCCATCCGGATTGACAGCGGGAATGATGGCAATGCCCGCGTCGAGAATCTTGCGAACCAGAGACACGTCATAACTCTTATCGCCATAAGTGAGGCCGGTGTTCTGCTGGTCAGCCCAGAGTAGATCCGAAACCAAGTACAACACATTGTCTGGGCCGCCTCGCTCCCGAGCGTGCACGCCACTGGTGAGAAACGCCCGCGGCTCCTTGTTACCGACCACTCCGTAGTGAATTTCGCGGCCTTCATGGGTCTTGGCTTTAGCGGGCTTGAAGCTTATCCTTTCAGGGTACGTCTTTTGAAGGCTCTTGATTGCCGATCCAATTTCAGCAAGGCTGAATACGGCGAGCTTGGAGTCGTCCGTAAAGTCCTTTGGGTTGGAGCCAATGCCTTGTGGTGCCTTGTCTTTAAAGCGGTCGTCTTGACTGACCGGGATGAAGATGGCGGAAGAAGCTTGGCGCCGGTCCATGGTGTGTTCCTCGCCATCGAGCTCATTATGGACAAGACAGCCGCTGGTGAGGCTACCCAGGGCCGCGAAAGACAGGGCGGTTTGCACTTTCATACTGGAGGTGACAAGGACGGATTTGGACTATCAGGAACAAAGTGACAAAGGAATGACTGAACCGTTGGATGTTGCTTTGCTCATCTCTCTTTTCTATATCATTATATGGATTCTGAGCCGCGGGTCATTAGCGTAGAAAAAGACGTGGCAGGGATATAATACTTTCGCACGGCAGTTTGTATATGAAGGATCCTCTGATTACTCGTGCTACGCTATGCATTGTGCCTTAATCGTGAGGTTTGACTCAGAAAAGTACTCAAGATCAGGGCATTAGGCTGATCAAACGAGGTACATTATTACTTGAGGTGGGGCTAGAAGTTAACGTGGTTTATATTATATTCGTATATATAACGTGAATTACTCGGGCCCATGTCGGTATGCGCCGTTTGTCATTACTTATTAGTACTTTGTATATCTAGACTCTGGCGCCACCGTCACTGCGCCTCGCCTCTGAGATGACTCGCGACTTTGGAGTCGCGGCACGCGGCTCCTGGTGTGTTCAGGAGCTGATCACCAATATATAATGACGTATGTATTCACGAGTGCTGATTATCCGTCTGTCTCTAGCCAGGTGAAATTCTTGTTTGCCAACTGTGAGTCGTATGCCGAAACTACGTCTGCTGCTTTGTTGTCCCGACTCAAGCTTACTGAAAGCTGGCAGAAAAGAGCCAAGACCAAAGCGATTCAGGCTCTTCAGATACCCTCTTCATAGCCCCGTTTAGCTTGGCGAAAGGAATTTATAAAAGTTTCATATTATTTGTATTTTTTGGCCTATTTTCTACCGCGAAATCTCGACTAGGGTGTCGGCAGAACCTGTGAGTACGAATAGTGGCAGACTTTTATCCCCCTGATCTTGAGTTTATTAAACCCAAGATCAGGGCATAAAAGTACGACCTTGTCCATGCCCTTGTCAGAGCCAAGGGGTCCTGCTGCCCTTTGTTGTGGACTATTTACTTTTAAATGGATTTGGTAGTGGAGATGCGTACGTACGATACGAATAGGCTGCTCCAGCAGGGGCGGAAGGACGACGATTAACTACGAAGTATTCCGTCTCGAATCTCCGGGCCGCGCTCGCGGCTATCGAAAGTGGTCTGTAATTCATGCGGAATACCTTGGGCCATCTCCGAGTCATGAAGCTTAATTTCTCGCTGACTCGGACGATTGGCCTCCTTCTCTTGCTGGTGTAGGAGCCTTTTGCTCTGCTGCTTTCTGCTGACACAGAATCCTTTCCTTTCTTCTCTTCCACAATATCTCCTCTCTTATTATTTAGTTGTCTATAGCCGCGTGGACGCATCTGTTATAAAACCGCTACTTGGTAGGGGACTTACTGCCCGTATAGTGTCCATTAATACTCCAGCCGCCGTTTTCGTAGCTATTCTTCTTTTACTCCGTACTTTTCTATCAATTATTATAGCCTAGTATAGGATTAAACCAACAGTTTTACTCTTTTCTCGTATTCGAAGAGTATATAAAGAGTTTAAGAAGAAGAAGTGTGACCTCTTGAAGAATTAGTGCTCCCAAGGCAACTAGATCCCAACAGAGCTTTTTCGTGTGTTTATATTATAGCATATATTCATTCATCTCAAAGGGCCATGTACAATGCTGCTTCAACATCCAACTAGTATAGAATCCCCTCTTCGTCTACATGGTAGTGTGCGAGTCATTGCCTCAACACAGAACTTATTCCTGACTGCTGCGCGGCTTATCTAGCCCGGTCATTCTGCGCCAGCAGGTTCTTGGTGTCGTGGCGCATGCCCGAGATGGCATTCTTGACCGAGATGCTCTGCAGATACTCGCACATGCCCGCCGCCGACCTGCCCTGCCCCATAAAGTACGCCGCCAGGCCGGCCACGTGCGGCGTCGCCATGGACGTGCCCGACCCGAGGGCGGTGCCGCCGCCCTTCTTCAGGCTGACGACGTCGACGCCCGGCGCGAGAATGTCAATCATGGAGCCGTGGTTGGAGAAGTCTGCGATGCGGTCGTTTCGGTCGCTCGCGCCGACGGTGCACGCCGAACGCTCCGAGGCGGGTGACACGTCGCCGGCGTCCATGGAACCCCTTTTCTCATCGCCGTTGCCGGCCGCGACGGCCACGAAGAAGCCCTTGCTCGTGAGCGACGCCACCGCGTCGTTGGACGCCTGCGAAAAGGAGCCGCCTAGGCTCATGTTGACCACGACGCCATTGGGGCAGTTGCGGCGCGCGGCGTCCTGTGCAACGTACTCGAGGCCGCGGAGGATGCCGTCGGTCGGGCCCTCGCACTCGCGGCTGCCGTTGTTGTAATCAATCACCTTGATACCCACGAGGGTCGTCTTCTTGGCCACGCCGTAGGTGTTGCTGCCGATGGTGCCGGCCACGTGCGTGCCGTGCCCGCACGTGTCGTCGTTTCGGCCGATGAAGGACTTGATCTGCTGCGCGCGGCCACCGAAATCCTGTTCCATGGTTAGAGCACTGGTGATGAATTACGGAAATCCGTGGTCGAGGACACTACCATGCTTCTTGTCTACTTTCAATACCACAGACTCGATGTTGGAAATTGGACTTACAGAATGGGAGGCGTCAATGCCGCTGTCGATAATGTAGCTGCAGGTTCCAGATCCTGGTGACGCAACGTCAGTAAATACACTTTTCATCTCACCTCGCCGAGGCAGGCGGGTGAGGCAGTGAGAGAGCTCTTACCAGAAGAGGAGTCGTAAAGGTAATTACTGGCGCCTCTTGTTTCGTGAGAGATGCGAGCGAGACCCCAAGTAGATGGGCTCTGCGCGGCGGGAGCAAAAGCAACCATCTTGGCATTCTGCTCCACATACTGGACCTGCAAGATGATTCTCATCAGCAACTCGGCGCTTCTTACAGTTAGAAGCCTCTGCGGGCAACTGACCTCTGGATGGCCGCGAATGAGGTCCAGAGTCGCTGCGTCAAAGTGGCCCGCGAAGCCTGTAAACACCTCGCGAAACACCTCACCAGCCCCGTCGGGGAGCGAATTGATGGCCTCCTCGACGGCGGCGAGGGCGCTGCCCTCCTTGAACTTGACAATGTATTGGTCCGCGACGAGATACTCAGCGCTGACGCTGCGCGGGATCAGCAGAGGTGCGGGCTCGGATCGCTTGGCTCTAAGCACGGCAGCGGCCAACGGCAGAAGGAAGAAGAGACGGGACATGTGCATGTTGGTAATGTGTAATGAGGATGGTGATGGATGTCTCCAAGTCGTGCGATGATCTGCTGTGGCCTGGGCACTCGAGGCGAGTGGTCATTCGAAGCGGGCAGAGTTTGTATTTATATTCGTTGCCTGGCGAGTGAATCCTCTCAAAGGAGGACGAGGATGGTGTTGCTTCCACGGGAAACCGCCTTGCCTCTCCCTGCCTCGCTCAAGTCGCTTCAACGAGGAACCGCGCTGCCACGCTCAATTTGCTTCCACGGCAAACTGCCTTGCCTCGTTCAAGTCGCTTCAACACCTCACAGTTATCAGCATTCACCTTATTGAGAAGGTCATTCGGTCGCTGCTCCAGTCTAAGCAAATCAATTGTCTAAACGCTGACCAGTCTAAACCATGGACGCCGTTGGGTCGGTTTTCGTCTACTTGACACTTTCTGCTTTCGTGACATGCTTTAATTTTAATACATGTAAACAAAACTGTCGAGCATTCCCGGGCGCTAAGTCTGTCGCAGTTGATCACTTCCGTGAAAGGCAGTCCGGTTTTCCCTTTATTAGGGTGCAGTGGCTAGCACATTCCAAGGACATATGGTGTGACTTGTGTGGAAGCTACAGCACGGAAATGTAATGGATCCGTGCCCGAAAGGGCCAGAGAGATCCGGGTCTCGAAACCTGGTCTCGGCTTTCTTTGCTTTTTAGGTTTCTCTCTTGGTCTGTTGGTTGCTCCTTTGTGTCATGGTATATTGCCCGAAAGACGCACAGTAGACAAAAACTCGATATCCATCAAAAGATCTATAAATTCATATACATGTCTATGTCAACACTCAATTGTCTATGTCAACACTCAACACCACACGCAAAAAATATGTCCTGCATCAAACTCTTCACTTCCCCTTGGCTTTACTCATTGGCTCCAATCCAAAGATGCCGCTCGCCGCCAGCGGATCCCCGAGCCCGGAGCCCTCATCTCCGTCGCCAAAGAGAAACGCGTTGCGCTCCCGGCTCATGTTGTTGGGGCCGCGCTGCTTCTTAGACTGCTGCGGCGACTGTGGCGACTTGCTGCCGGCGGCGGCGGCAGCGGCAGCAGCCACAGAGGGTGTGGACTCGTCGGGCTCAAGCATCCAGGAAAAAGAAGACTGCGCAATCGTGGCGCGCGTGGGCACGGCGGTGAGCTGCGGTCTAGCGGGAGAGGGCTCTTTTGGCGGTGTGGGTTGGTTAGGGTCTTCTGTTGGCTGTGATGGCTGTGATGGCGCGCCTTCTGTTGTTTGCTGGGCTGTCTGGGACCTCGTTTTGGCGGCTGCTTGGCTTGTCTCGGGCTGTGACGCTGCGGCCGGTGATTTGGCTGCTCCGGGTAGGGGAGGCTTTGCAGATTGCGTCAGCTTTACAGGCTTACTCTGGTTTGCTGAGGCTGGTTTCTCCGGAACAGCTGGTGGCGCATCTGCTTCTGTCCGTTCCAAGCCCTCTGCTTGTGCTTGCGATGGTGTCTTTGTTTTCTTGTCCACGGCAGCATCCTGCTCCTTTGCAGCCTTGGCAGGGTCTGTGGTTCCACCCTCCCTGGCTGCCTCTTGAGGCTTGCGTGGCGCGTCTCCCTGAAACAGCGGCACGTCCATGGTCAAGTCTTCCAGGTAGATCTGCACAAACTGCACCTTGGCGGCCGCCACCTCGAGCATCTGCCGGCTCTGGGCCTTGTCCTCGAGACTTGACGCCGAAAGCGCCTTGAGGTCCGCCACCGTCTCGTTCAAGAAATGCGCCAGCTGCTTGTTACGCTTGTCCAGCGCTGCCGTTACAGCGTCACTGCCTCCCTGCGACGGCGGCTGCGGTAGCGACACCCTGGCGTCGTTTAGGTTCTGCATGTTGCGGCGGAGCTCGCCCATGGCCTCACGGACGGCCTGGTTAATGCCGAGCTTCTCGCCTCGTTCCAAAGCGGCGCGCGCGCTCTTAGCCGCGCCTTGAATAAACTGCTCGACACCCTGCTGGCCGCCGCTGCGCAGTGCGCGTTGCCGGATGCTTTCGAGGCCGCGGCGCGCGGCAGCGGTGGTGGTGGGACTGGTGGCGGATGCGCCGGGCGTTGCAGGCGTTCGGTCTGTGTACTTGGCGATGATGTGGGCGCCGCCGGGGAAGTCGGGGTGGCTGCGCAGATAGAGGGCGTCGTCGACAAAAGTGTGCGGACCGTGCTGGGGGTCCGGGGCGGGATACTTGAGGAGTAGCTGGAGGCAGACAGAGTAGTCGGCTTCCAGGACTGCAGGGTGTTAGTCTAGTAAGATGGTGGTGTCGGGAAGACGTACGCTGCCAACGAATCCGAAGGAGCATGGCGCAGCTGACAAAGTCGATGAGGTCCAGCGAGGGGTCGACGGCAAAAAGAGTATCCCACAGGATGAGGAACTGGTTAAAGGGGAATTCTCTGCTGAAAAGCAGACGTATCCAACGGCTTCAACAATTAGTAGGAGGTTTCTCCGAGAGGCAGACCACCTACATGAGGAAGATTTGTGGCAGAATTTCAATGTTAGTGAGATGTGCCGCGAGATCGGGGTCAATCTTGTGAAGCAAGACTTGGTGAACGTGTTTGCTTCTCTCGACAATTGCCGAGCTGGCCTCTTGAAACGACTGCATGCCCGACACGACTTCTTTGAATTCGTAAAAGAATTGCGCACGCTCCATGAGCTTGGAGAATATGGCGTAGGCATCGTGCTCAATGTAGGCGGCGTCGAGCGTCTCCAGCATGACGACATCGAGCAGGCCGTTTTCGACGAGCGATTCGCGACTGACAGCATCTTGCTCCAAAACATGGACGATTGGTGCCAAGAGCTCATGCATGCCTTGACGGTAGCCGCCGCGGTCGGGGTTCAGCTTGCAGTAGATGAAGAGGACGTCGAGTATCAGCAGCTGTATGGGATCTTGGTGATAGTTTGCCTCGTCTGGTAGACGTTTCACGTCTTGCTCAATCTCGGCGCGCATTACTTTATCCCGTCTGAGCGTGTTCCACGGCGACTGAGCCATGTTAGAGAGCACGCCGACGGGTATGAGGAGTGCTTACTTCAGGGTCGTCGTTGAGAGGGTCTGAGGTAATTTCCGCAAGGGCCTCGGGATGACGAATGAATTTCAAAAAGTGCTGCCGCCGCTCTGCATACGTCTCTCGGGTGTGTCGCAGCGTCTGTATCCAGCTGTCGAGGCCAGTCTCTTGGAAGAGGAGAAACGTCTGGATCCGTCAGCTGGGAGCAGTCTGCGTGCGGGATGAGACACGGGCTTACCTTCCAGCACACGGAGCGACATCCGGACAGACACGGACTCGACGGGCCGTTGTTGGTGACGGCGCGCTGTAGATGGGCGATGGTGGTGCAGTGTTTGCGCGTCGCCTCCCATCGCAGCCTGCCCATGTCAAGTCGGTCAGCTCGTGTGGCGCGTCCAGGGCATCGGCACATACTGCGTTTCCTCCATCGACCGCATCGTTGCGGGAGTTGCTGCGTGTTGACGACAGAGTGCGCGGCCAAACACACCTTGCAGACTCCAATTGGCAAGTCAATTTGATGAAAGGGGAGAGGAAATCGATCGTTAGGCCGGCACCCAGAATCTCACCTGACGCCGTCCAAAATCCCAGCCCCACGGGCCCCGGTGCACTGGAAGTACGTTGTTTGCAGTGGGGCGACCACTCACTGCGTTCTGACTAGGGAGGCTTGGACTACAATACATTCAACATGATTCGGACATGGACATGATAATGGCAACATTATATATTCCCGTGTCAAAAGCTCCATGAGAGATTTCTACCATGGTGTTGGCCGTCTGAAAGTCTTGCGTTTCGTTAGCAACCCTCTCTGTCCCGCCTGCTGCGTCAGCTCCAGCAACATCAAGTCAGCCATCTCTCGAATGCCCCGATTGAATATATAGACATGTGTCTTGGATCTAATCATGTTTTTGACTCGTCTCGATCTTTTCAGCCTGGCATGTCGACTCTCCGGGAGCTTTATCATCGGTTCTGGTACCCGCCTACTAGGCCGTATCTCGGGTGACGCCACCGGAACCTGGGGTATTATCCGACTCAACTCGCGGATTCCGTTAAGTAATTAAAACCTAAAATTAGACGCCTGAAACATCAGTCGAGCCGGCCAAACTGATAAAATTATCAGGTAGCAAAATTGAAACATCTTGGTCTAGTTAACTATGTACAACGTCTGTACCTACCATCCTAGGTACCTTATCAACCCCACAAACGTCGTCAAGCTAAAAGCCGCCTAGTCTCGCCTAAATAGTTGGAAGCTCCATCTCCCCATCTACTTATAAATAGCTGCCAACAACCCAACCCAGCAGCTCTCTTTTGCTTCCTCATCGCCCGGACACAGCTCCAAACAGCTTATCCATCATGGACGAGAAATTGGGTCTGCCGCCTTACGCCGCGACGCCCGACGGCTACTCCCCGGTCCCCGCGTCAGGCACCACGCGCCGCCTCAGCAGCAGTCGTGTCCGTCGCTCTCGCGCCCTCAAGTTTGTCGCCGTCGCCTGCCTCGCCCTCATTGTGCTTTCGCAGTGGAAGCAATCCTGGTACTCTGAGCGCGCGGCACCCAGGCTCTCAGCTGCCCAACTGCGCGCCGACCTCGCAACCTGCCAGAAGCTGCAGACGCAGCCGCAGGACCCCATCGGGCTCGGGCGACAACGCAACGCCCGCTACATCGACGGCGGCAAGCCCACGCTTATCAAGAACGCCACCATCTGGATCGGCGAGCCGGTCCATGGCACCACCGAGGCTGACGCGCGCGCCGGCAAGGGCTGGGAGTGGGTGTCGGGCGACGTCTACCTCGAGTACGGCCTCATCCAGCGCGTCGAGCACGCCATCGCCACCAGCTCTCTCGCCTCGGATACCGTTGTCGTCGACGGTCGCGGCCGCCTCCTCACCAGCGGCATCATCGACATGCACAGCCACGCCGGCGTCGGACCGCTCCCCGGTCTCAACGGCGACGAGGACACCAATGAAATGTCCGACGACGTCACGCCGTGGGCACGCTCCATCGACGCCCTCCACCCGGACGATGTCCAGATCCAGGTCATCAAGTCGGGCGGCGTCACCACGTCGCTGATCCTCCCCGGCTCCGGCAACAACATTGGCGGCGAGGCCTACGTCGTCAAGCACGCAGTGGGCAAGGCCGACGGCCGTGCCGAGACGTCGGCCGCCGACATGCTGGCAGACCCGGAGCGCAACTGGCGCTACATGAAGATGGCGTGCGGCGAAAACGCAAAACGCGTGCACGGTGGTATCGACAAGTCCCCGTACAGCCGCATGGGTGAGTCGTACCGCTTCCGACGCGCCTTCGAGACGGCCAGGAAGCTCGTTACAAAGCAGGACGACTGGTGCCGCAAGGCAGAGGCCGTGGGCGCAGAAAACATGGACGAGTACCTCCCGCAGGATCTCGAGTGGGAGTCACTGGCGGCTGTGCTGCGCGGTCATGTCCACATCAACACGCACTGCTACAAGATTGCCGATCTCGAAGCCATGGTCGACCACAGCAACGAGTTCCAATTCCCCATCCGCGCCTTTCACCACGCTCACCAAACCTATCTTGTTCCCGAAGTAAGCTCACTAAACCTCATCATACCTAGTCTGATGCTAACTCTCCTTAGATTCTAAAGCGCACCTGGGGCGGCCGCGCACCCGCATCCGCCCTCTTTGCCGACAACATGTTCTACAAGGCCGAAGCCTACGTCGGCTCCGAGCACGCCGGCAAGTATCTCTACGACGAGGGCCTCACGCCCGTCTACGTCTCGGACAACCCCGTGCTCAACGCGCAGCACGTGCTCTTCGAGGCCGCCAAGGGCTACCATTGGGGGCTGCCGTACCACGCCGCCCTCGCCAGCGTCACCTCGGCCCCCGCCGACCTGCTCGGCCTCGGGCAGCGCCTCGGCAAGGTCAAGCCCGGCTTCGATGCGGACCTCGCCCTCTGGGACTCGGACCCGCTCAGCATCGGTGCCGCCCCCGTGCAGGTCTGGATCGACGGCGTCGCGCAGTTCGCCGAGCCTGTTGAGCTCGTAAAGGACCGACGCGGCCCGATCCAGCCGGACACGAGCCTCGCGGATATTCCCCCCGAGGAGCCCGTCGTCGTCGAATCCGCGCTCTTCACCGGCATCACCAAGGTGCTGCTCGACATTCCCGAGCACGCCGCCGCCATTGCCGCCGCCGAAGCCGCTGGCACGCCCTTTAGCATCGCCGTCAGCCGCGGCAAAATCTCCTGCGTGGGAACCTGCACCGCCCCCGCCGGCACCGACACCAAAACGGTCGCGCTCAAGAACGGACACCTCCACAAGGCCTTTACCGCCTATGGCAGCCTCGGCCTCGTCGAAATTTCCTCCGAGGACTCGACCAACAACGGCCGCTCCAAGGCCTTTACGCGCGCCGTCGACGGCCTGCAGCTTGGCGGCAAAGTGCTCGGCGTCGCGGGCAAGTACGGCGTCACGCGCGCCGTGTCCCCGCCCCTCGGCGACGGCGGCCCGCTTGGCGTCAGCGCCGCCTTCATTACCACCGCGACAACGAGCGTCGAAGACGGCGCCGTATTTGCCGACGACGCAGCCGTCCACTACACCCTCGACGAGAGCATCAAGTCCGCCAGCGCGAGCTACGCCGAGGCCTTTGGCGAGCTCCGCCGCAAACTCCTCACAGCCGCTGCCTCCTCCTCCTCCACCACCAAGGACAACGTCACCGACGCCTACGCAGAAGATGCTTACCTGCGACGCGTCGTCCTCGGCGAGCTCGTCCTCGCGCTGAGCATCTCCTCCGCCGACGGCATCGCCGCCGCGCTACGCGTCAAGGCCGACGTTGACGCCGCCGCGCCTGCCACCCCTCCTCTCCGCCTCGCCATCATCGGCGGCGCCGAGTCGTACCTCGTCGCGGAGCAGCTCGCCGCCGCTCAAGTCGGCGTCATCCTAACGCCCCTGCAGCAGCTCGGCGCGTCGTGGGACACGCGCCGCGCGCTGGTCGGCGCGCCGCTGCACAACGGCACCGTCGTGGACCGGCTCGTGGCGGCCGGCGTCGTCGTCGCCGCGGGGCTCAACGAGGAGTGGCGTGTGCGCGACATGGCTTTCGAGGCGGGCACGGCGTGGCGCAACAGCGACGGTAAAATCTCAAGGCGCGAGGCGCTGGACATTGTGTCGACGAATGTGTACAGGGTTCTGGGCGTCGAGGAGCCGAAAGAGCACAGCGGCGCGCACTGGGTGGTGTCGGAGGGGGATCCCATGGACATTGGGGCGCGTATTAAAGCTGTGGGAGCTGGACGCGGCCAGGTCTCTGTCTTTTAGACAGCATGTCTCATTCCAATCTTGTTGAATAAAAATCTGTTTTACATGACAATTCAACAATCATCATTGAAAAAAGTTCAGCATCAAGGGCATCCAAACTCTATTAAAGGGAAAAAAGACTACCAAGAATCACCATACTCTGAACAAAATGATTCATAAGCCGTCCAACAATAATTCATCTAATATAAAAGAAAAGAACAAAAGAAGAAAAGAAACAAACATCTTTTTTATCATTTAATCTGAAGCCTCATGAACAGTAATCAGCTGGTGAACAGTTTGTTTGACAAGAAAAGCAGCGACTATCCTTGCCAACCGTTCTGAAAAGTATAAGATGAGAAGAATTCGTACAGGAATCGAAAAGGAAAAAAGAGGAAAAGAAAAAAAACAATGCAAGTCATTGACACAGGCTGACTGAACCTGCTCGTCGTCAAAGAAACGCCAAAATGCACACGAGGGAGCTTTTAAAAAAATCAGTACACTGGCATAATTCATTACCAGACAACAAAACGCAACATGTAAATGTGACAAACATGATACATTTTCGTTATTGCGGTGACCCGTCTGAAGCCGCGTTTGCATTCACGTTGCCATTCTGCGGTCGCGGAAGCATACTCTCGCGGCTCGTGCGCGACGCTCGCCCGTGTAGCGAGACGTGGCGCGCGAGGCGGTCCATGATGGGCGTGCTAGTGCCCTCGCGTGTCGACACGGACCGGTCGAAAAACTTTCTCGTCGGCGCGGCGGGACTCAGTCCTGTTGGCGCGGCGAGGCGGGATCCGTGCAGCTCCGAGACGAGGCGGCGGCGCGACGTGGCCGACGAGACGACCGACGAGGTGTCCTGGCGGTCGGGGGTGTCGGTTTCGATGGCGTGCTCATTGGAGGGCTGGTAGGCCATGGTGACGGTGCGGCGCGTGGGTGACCGCGACAGTGGAAATTGATCCATGTCTTCGGCGGTGCCCCGACGGTTCCGGGTGAAAAAAGTGCTCTTGCGGCCATCCTCGGGCTCTTCGGTCAAGGCGCGGCGGGTTCTCGAGAGGGCTGAGTCCCTGCCGTCTTCGGGCTCTTCTTGGCGGATCTGGCGTGTACGAGACACGAAAAGAGAAGAGTGGCGGCCGAGAGGGTTGTCAATGGACACGGCATTGTTGGGGTTAGAATGGAGAGAGACGGGAGGGCCTGATGCATGCAGGAGAGAGTTGCGGCGTTCCTCAAATCTGGACATGACCCTCGGGCTCGTGTGCGACAGAGGCGTGTTGCCCTCCACTACGCTAGAGCGTCGAGAAACAGGTAGGGCGCTGCTATGAGACTTGGGGAGCGTCGGCGTCAGAGGCGTGCCCGGCACGAATGCTTGCGCCTGCTGCTGGGTGGTGCCAGCTCGATAGACTGCGTCGTCGCTGAGAGTGATGCAAAGCTCAGTTAGGCTTCGACACACGCTCTCAGCCTTGCGTCGAAGCTGTCGATCGGTGGTGGTGCTTCCGTTGCCAATTGTGCTGGCGCCGCTCGGGATTGGGCCGTGGCCCATGGCGGCTGACAAGCTCAGCGCATCCTGTGCGACGCAATCCAAAGCGTGATAGACCGCGGGGCTAATATTAAGCTTACAGTTGGCCAGTGCATTTTGCAGGATCGGAACGGCGTCTCTTTGCGTGGCGACTGAAGCTGTCTCGTCGGCATGCACATGAACTTGGCGCTTTGGTGATGACGAAGCTGTCGTAGCAGCGGTATTGGCCGTGGCGGGGCGCTCGTCTGGTAATTTTGCCACGGCAGCACCAGATGTAGGGGGCACCCTCCCCGTGATTTCGAGACGGTTAATCCTCGACTTCAGCTCATCCAGCTCGTCCCATACTGTCGAGGGGGCTGTGGTGGATGCGTTAGACTCAGTGCCCTCGACGCCGTTTTGAGGCTCTTGGGTCTGCGGTGGAGGCAGGTCGAAAGACCGGACCAATGGTGACGAGTTGTATGTTTTGGAATAGTTATGCACGGGTCCGGTCTTGGAAGACTGCCCTCTGCCAGAGATGGGCGGGGTGCTTTCGGTAACGGAAGACCGGCGGCGGGTGTGGCGATAATTGTCCGAGTTGTCATGGTAAACCGAAGCACGCGAGGAGACGGGCGGTGGGCGGTGGGTTCGGTTCGTGGGGGTATACTGACTTGCACTCTCGCCAGGATGAGCAGATGCGGCCTTGGCTACGCTGGTAGGGCGATATTGCAGGACGCGAGATACCTGGCTAGCCTGGTCATCTTCCAGGTTGCCCAGATACGGGCGGTCTTGCTGGTCAGAGAGTCTACGCCTCAATTTGGGCGGAGAGATGGGCTGGTAGGAAGCGAGGCTTGTAGAAAGCGGCCGACGATGCCACGAACGGTGGGTGGCAGAGACTGGACTATAGGTGCCGTCGGGCGTTGGACCACTGGCGGTGCGGTTTATGGCATCTTCCCTGGCGAGCCGCAAAAAGACATCGCCAGACTCTTCGCCGTTGGCGCCTTGGCGGCCTGAGATGGGTGGCGTCATAAGCCTAGACTGCCTGTCGTAGCGGCCATCAGGGCCTGAGGTGGCAGCGCCGGCAGGGTCTTGTTGGTCGTAGAGGGGAGCGCCAGCACTCTCGTCGAGGTCGTAGGGACGTGGGGTAAAGTTCATATCGGAGCTTTGAAGGCTTTTGCGGGACCCCGAGGAGCGAAAAGAGCGGATGGGAGGGACACGAATGGGCGTCGGGTTTGTAGGCAGGGAGCCGGTCAGCGACAGCCGGTACGAGTGTTGTTGTTGAAAGGAGCGGCGCCGGGGTTCATCGGGAGTCGAGGAGTAGGCGGCTGTCTTGAGAGGCAGAAGCTGTCGGGAGTTGGAGATGAGGCGAGGCTGGTAGTTTTGGTAATGTTGCTGGTGATGCTGGTGGAGGGCGGCGAAGCTGGCGTCGTGTCCACCAATCTCGAGCAAACGGCTGTTAATGGAGGGAGGCGGGCCGGACGAGGTCGAGACGCCCTTGGCGCTAAAGGAGGCGGGCTCGCGGGAGGATCTCGAAAGGAGGCTCGAGTTGGAGGAGGAGGGGGAGAGACGGTGATGACGGCCGGCCGGCGGCTCAGGATTTGAGGATCTCCGGAGGCAGAAGGTCTGGGGAGGACGGGAGAGGTCGGGACGCGGCCCCTGATCCGAGTAGGCTCGCGGACGCGGTCTAACAGCTTGGGGCAGATCAAAGGACGCGGCGCGCTGGCGAAAATGGCGGCGATGATGAAGGACAGGCTTAGCGTCGGCAGATGGCGATGGCGCGTAAATGTCTTGCCCGACGCTGGAGGGAGGAGAGGAGGAGCCCGGCGGGGGCGAGCTACTGTGGCCGTCAAACGAGAGAGCTGAGTCGTCGGATGAGCGGCGACGGGGGGTGGAGGTCTGAGAGGGAGGACGCGAGGCGCGCTGGGCAGTGGTGGACGGGGCGAGGGAGGATGAGGCTCGCGTCCGGAGGTAGGAGGACCTAGGCTGGCGATGAGGGAGCGGCGAGGGCAGCGAGGGGCTCTGGGGCGCGGTCGAGGTTGAGACGATGGTCGAGACGGCCGAGAGGGTCGAGACGGGGAGACGAGTTTGGGCGAGTGCACCGGCTGGAGGACTCGAGGAGATTGCTGTAGCTTCAGTGGTCTGTTTATTGGAGGTTGCTGTAGCTTCAGTGGTCTCGGTGGCCTTTTTGGTGAAACTCGCTTTGGCTTCAGTGACCTTTTTGGTGGAGTCCCCTGTGGCTTCAGTGGCCGTGTTCGTGAAACCCGCCGTGGCTTCGGTGGTGTCGGAGGCTTCGGGGGAGCTGACGCTGCCATGGCGACCAGCTGGGAGTGCTGAATCTCGCGTCATCTGCCCTGGACGGCCTGTAAGCGCCTGCTGCTTGCCCTGTCCAGTGCCTCGTGGCCCTGGAGCCTGTCCCTGACGGGCCTGACCAGTCCTGGTGCCGCCTGGGCCCCCTCTAGGCCCCGCTGCTAGCCCAACCGTTTCTGTCATGAATGCGGATATGGAGATATTCGTACCCGCTTTCCACAAAACAAGAAGCCGCTCAAAACGTAACAATCGTGCGAGTAGGAATGTCGAGCTGCTGATTTTCGGGTTCTTCGTCCTTGGCGTGGTTCCTGCCGCGTTTTGAGTTTCCCTCTCCAAATTCAAAAGTCAAGAAAAAGCAAGACTGGCAAGTCTGGCAAGTCAAACGAGTCCCGCTGGCGGCGCCGTACTTGCTCGCTTGCTTTTGTCTTGAGTGCGGGGAAGACCAGGCGATCACTGATCAGTACCTAGCGAATGCTGGCGCGCGTGCGACTCAGCACCCCTGATCAAACGTATCGCAGTCGATGGCTCAATGGCCAAAAGAAACACACACAAGGCTAGCCAAAGCACCTGGCACCGTATCGCCGTATCGTCAGGCCTCGGATCAAGCGCGAACGAATCGTCGTGGGCGATGTGGCCTCAATATTGAATCAGGCTCAGGCTCAGTTGGGCGCACAATCGGGGACAGGTGTTGTTATCGACTCGTGCAGCGCCAGACATGCGCGTCGACGTAATACTGGTAATACCCAGGTGCTGATGCTTGTATGCATGCGCAGCGCGGGCTGGCTGCCGCCGTCGATTTGGGGCTGTCGCAGGCTTGTCGTGGTGCAAGACGGGCTCCCGCGTATAACGAGGTAATATAGAATCGAAACGAGCGAAACGCGCACAAGGCCACAGGGAATAAGAAATCAAACAAAAGAAAGACGAAGAATTGAGATGCGAGGAGAATTGTCAAAATGAGAGAGGAGGGGAACTCGGCACACTTCAATACCTCCTCCTATTCAGCAGCTGTGGCCAGACCAAGCCGGCTCCGATCCAGCCAGGGGCCAAGCTGCCGAGCACCAGCATCACGAATTCTCGCAGGTCTCCTCTTCTTTTTTTGGTCTTTGTTCTCCGCAGTGGCGCAACGACTAACGTTACTGTCCAACAAGATGGACCGTCTTGTGCCAGCTTGCAGTGCCCTGCAAGCGCCTCGCATTGTTCACAAAACGAGGCGCCCGCCAACTTGTACCCAGTAAGACAACGTTCACAGGGTCCCCTGGTCCTCTTTGGTCTTTTTTTTTTCCTCCTTGCAAAACCGAGACATTTCTCCAGTAGAGTGCTACTCTACTTTAACTAAGACGACAGCTCACGGACGAAATAAACCGGCGACATGGTGCATGTTGCAGCATGACGAGCAGCGCAGCCTCGGCGCTGTGATGTGATGGGTGATGGCCTCGCAGCGTACAGCAGACACTCAATATGGGAGCCGGGTCCAAAGCTCCGCAAGACAGAGAGCGCATCATCAAGATTGGAAAGGAAGAAGAAAAGGCAAGCAATAACGCAATCAACTAGAGCAGAGTCCATTCCCAAGCCTCATTAGCTCCATGCAATGATGGGTCGGCTGCCATGCAAGTTGCAGCCCATGCCAATGTGCAACGACACTATTCACCTACCGGCATCAAGCCAGGTTCTCGGGCTTGCGGACCTGCATGAGGCTATCAATGGCTCTCAACAGCCGATGTCGAGGACAAGCATCAAAAACGCAGAGTCGTTGCAGGAGAGTAACTCTGTTCTGTCATGTAATATTGACAAGAAAGAAAATGGTGTTATTCAACCACTGACATGCTCAGAGACACTCGGACACAGGGCGGCAATGTTCCCCTCGGCTGTCCAGCTGGCAACTTTTCACTGGGTGGGTTGCATACGAATAGAGCGATCGCTGCTGACAGAACCAGCTCATGGCTCCGAAGCTACCTCTGATGGGGCACGTGTAGTTGGATATTAACTTAATTTAGTAGAGCCCTGGCCTGTGGACACTTCTGGATTGTTCTGGGTCGATCAAACAAAGGACCGGGCCAGTTTACCCTTCTCCTTTTGCAGATGCCCCTGCGGCCGGGAATGAGGACGGGGGAAAGCTTTCAGCATTCAATGTCGTTGCAAACCTGTCGGCTGCAAAGAATTATTCAAGATGCGCCACCATGCAGGTGCAGTTGTGCCACCGCCGCCAACGACATCATACATGGCATACTTGGTAAGAAAAGTCTCAGTGTGTTGCGACGGCCTTTTCTTATTCATCGGTTCTTTGTTCCACTCTTCAAATCTGCACGCAAAACGCTCATTTCCACGGACCACATACACACTCCATATTCGTGCATATCGCTGGCCTTGCACTGCCCATCCATCTGTCCTATTGCCCATTTATCTTACATCCTGTGGCAAGTGGTGATTGCAACCTCAAGAGAATACTAGTAATAAAAGTGAGTAGAGGATACGCGATGCCCACCACTGCCACCACTGACCAGTGGACCGAGTCTGAAACGGCCAACCCATGCCTGGTGCCTGGTAAACTGGAGCAAATCCAGCACGCTGGCAAGCCCATCTATCTCTATTTACCGAGTACGGAGTACTGGTACGTTAGCTCGTTCGCCAACAAGTGGGCAAGTGGGCTGGATAGCGTCGCTCGCTTGCTCAAGTTGCCCACTTGCCCACCTAGTTTTTGTTTGCAGATGATGCAGGTCATAAGGGGTTTTGTTGGGGCAAATTTTTTTTTTTTTTTGCCGGCATATAGCAAAGATGAAAAGAAATGTGCTAGTTATTACACCACTGTAGAGATGGAGCAGCCAACGTTTTCGGTTTTGACGCGCATTTGTCCGGCCCAGGGGTCCCTCTGCGAAGCGAACGAGATCAACACCAAGCATGTACGTGAAGCTGCATGTAGTAAATGGCGCATACGAATATGCTACGAATATGCGGGCCAACAGGGTATTTGTCTTCCCTGCCGCCAATTCATACTCGTGGCTCTTATCGTGCAAAGTAGGAGGGGGAGGGGGGGATGCATGTTGGTGGATTTGAGTTCCATTGACCTCGTCAATATTCGTAGACGTAGGCAGGCCAATGAAAATAACGAGCTGGCATCTTTTAAACCTAGTTACTGCGTCTAGCATCGCCATTTACCAACAAGATGCCTAGGGTCGAGTAAACGCCAAAACCGGAACGACCCAATTGCGCCGTGTTGGACAGCCAGTCGTATGATTCACAACATGTAGATTGAAGTGCTTCTTCGATTCCTCCTTCTTTTCCTCACCATTGCCATTGTCTCCTACTAACGCGGATCCAGCTCCTGCCACATTGTCTTTGGCGCATCAATCGAAAAAAAAAAAGCAAGCTTTCGTCGTGTTAGTTACCCAGCCTACCCTGCACCTCTTGGTTGGCAAAGTTGTGCCAACGATCCCACGACAGCTCGCGAAACCAAAACGTTAACAACAGCACTCAACACACGCAAAGCTCAAGGGACTTGAACAAGGGACTCGAACGGCCGCATCCGCTATCCTGATTGTGCTGTTGTCTTGCGCCAATTGTTGTTTGTCTCGTCACCCGGTGCGATTCGACTTTGGAAATCGCCTTGGAGGCCAACTCGAGAAATCTCTAGTAATATCGTATGTACGCCAGGATACGAGAAGCATACCAGTAGACCGCGGCGGCATAACGGAATAGCCATGTGTCTCGGGCGATCTGCTCAGATACCTGGCAAATAAACTATTTTCATTCTGTGACACCTACTATAACAGGCCATACGACATATTGGATCCGTCAATCATGGATATCAGGAATAGACGGGATATAGCCACGCCGCACAGCTGTCTCGTTTCGTCTCGCTGCTCGTATAAACGAGAGATGAAAGGACAGGGTTTTTGCAGCCTTGTGGTCTCTGTCGTATCGACGGTCTGCCGCCAGCAATCTCATCGCAGAACAAGTTGCAACATGTGTTTCCGAATGGCCAACCGTAAAGCCGATGACAAACAATGGGTATATCCTACGAGCATTTCTACATGTCTGCTGTACCATTTCTCCGGGTTGACTTGACATGTACGAATAAGACGTGGTCAACGCCATGCCTGACCAAGGGCTCAACCATAACTCACAAGTTGCGCGTCTATCCGTCCCCAGATGCTACAAGCATATCTGACCAAAGTCCCCTTTGCTGTTCCGCCATCTTGAACTTTTACATCCGAGAATAGCTTCCACTCGTTCATCGCGACCTAATGGCTTGCCCTCTGACAGACGACAGTAGTGAGTGAACAAGGTTTGAATTTTGTTTTTTTGGCGCCGACAGTTTTTGTCATTGCCAGTAACTAAACTACATATCGTAAAAACACGGGGTGTCTGGGGCTGCAGTGCCAGTTTCAGAGTGCGCGCGGTCAGAGTTTCGGGTTTGGGTTTAGGTGAAGACAGACAAGGGGTGGCGACCGAGTTGCAAGGCAATAAATAGACGACCGAGCGAGGGCAATGAGTATCAATTTTATCCACAAGAACCACCCCGTGACTTGATATACGTGAGCGATTTTTTTTTTTCATATTTTCCGACCAGTCAGCAACTAGGATTGACATGGGAAAATTACAGTACACGTGCCACGCACCCACCGCATTCGCTATTAGGTGCTGCATAGTCAGGTGGCCACTATAGCCTAGTGGCCACTTTTTTACGCATATATTCTTAGATTATATATAATTATTACTATAATATAAAAAAAGATATAAAAATTTAAGGGTATTATAGATAATTATCTAGTATTTTTATAGAATAATCCTAAAATTCTTATTATATAGGTAGCTTATTAATTTAATATACTATAAAGTACTTTATACTAATAACTTAATAGTATTAATAACTTAAGGCTAATATATTTATATAATATAAAGCTCTTAATAGTAAAAGAAGAAGCGTTTTTATATATAATTAAGTATATAGATAATTTAAATTTATTAATATTAAAATTATAGATTATAAGTATAATAAACTCTCTTATTAAAAAACACACTTTTATATAAAATCTTAAATTAAACTATATTAGACTATTATCGCTTAAGGCACTAGCTCAAGCGGCTAATTATACAGGTGCCTTAGGTAATAGCCAGTTATACTTTAGAAGAGCTAATTCGCCCCACTTTATCTATAAGCTATAGAGGCTATAGTAACTTAACTATAAATAGCCTTAATTATATATAAATAGAACCCTTTTTATATTACTTAATTAAGACTACTAAAACTAACCTACCCTATTCTACCACTAATTAGTGGTTATTCTTAGGGACTAACTATAGACTAATAAGGCTCCGGAAGAGATATATAAGAGGTAACTAGTCCTTAGCTTATACTAACTAAAGAGATTAAATAGTACCCCTTTTTTAATAAATTAGCATTATATAAATTAGAAAGGGAAGCCTAATACCTTCTCTCCTTATTATCTAATATAATTATAACACTATTACATAGTACCTCTTAATAAATTAGCGCCCTATAAATTAAGAGGATAAAATACACATTAAGATAATAATATATAATTATAAAAGCTAACTAGATAAAAATAATAAGTTCTAATACTAATCCTATTAGCCCCCTAACTAGGAATAAAGGTAATAATAGATAAACTATTAAAAACCCCTATCCTAAAAGGCAAAGCTAGAGCTAAGAGCCCTTAGTAATTAGTAACTAATACTATAGTATACTAATTCTAGTATATAATAGATAAAGCCCTATACCCTTTAAAGATATTAGATACTTATAATAACCTAGAGTAACGCTTAAGAGAAATTAATAGTATAGGGGTATATCTAATTAACTACTATAAGAATAACCTAGTAATAAATACACTAGTAATTATATATAAATACTTCTAATTAACCTATTTAGACTAGTTAAAGGAAATCTTTAATAATATAGATAAAAAGATCTAAATAGTAATTAGAAATATACTATAAGTAAAAGGAGTCTATATCTATAAAGGATTAGGTATTAAGATTATAGATACTTTATCTAAAGTCACTAAATAAGATAGACTCCCCTAATAAGATAA
>JAEIJG010000362.1:0-31021 GCA_037289395.1 Beauveria scarabaeidicola | reverse complement strand
AAAAAAAAAAAAAAAAAAAAAAAAAAAAAAAAAAAAAAAAAAAAAAAAAAAAAAAAAAAAAAAAAAAAAAAAAAAAAAAAAAAAAAAAAAAGGAGGTGCAATGCTGCACTTTGAGCAACGTGGAAGCCAGCCGCTCTCCGGCTAGAGGCAGCGGTAGGTAACCCAATTTGCCAAGTCAATTTAGTAGCCCGATGGGTTCGGACGTGCCTTTTGGGGTTTGTGTGATGGTTACACGATACAGAAAAGTTCAAATTGCGTGACAGGAAGGGACATTAGACGAAAATTCGAAATACTCAAAAAGGGTAGCGAGCTGTGCCGACGCAATAGAACACGGCTCCCAAGTCTCTGGAGTGTTCTTCACCGGTGAGGGGGGCAGACGCCACAGTGGCACTCCGTGAAAGCACACAACAGTTTCTGAGACATTTGGCGATACCTGTCGTTCTTCTACTGATTTAGTCATGATTGATAGAAAGTCAAGGTACTTGGTCATCGCGGCCTTGGTGAAGGCAAGGCTACCTGTTGGTTAGTTGGCAGCGCGTACAACCGGCGCAGAGAAAGACGTCGCCGCTGAGTCACAGTAGCCGGAGCGACTACTGAAACAATGCAATCAAAAGTGAAGCTTGACACAAATATGCATCGAGCAAAAAAAAAATGAAAGAAATTCATCTGCGCGGCGGCGCTCTAGCCGAGTCACACTGACGGGCGAAGATGCTGGGTCGGAACTGGAAATACAGGGTGCGTGATTGGCCAGCAAGCATTAGGTAAGCACGCCCAAACGGTGCAGCATCTCGAATGCATCGTTTGGCTTCGTCAATATGACTGACGAAGTCATCCTCACCGTCAATTGAGTTACCCGACGCCATGTACGCTGCACGACAAAGGGTATGCCAGGCTGCTCGCCAGGTGCCGCGCACGGCGCGCACGTATGCCTCCGACGCACATCACAAACCCGCTGCGCCGGTCAACGAATCCTTTGGAGTACGAGAAACCGAGTCCCCATTTCGAGCCCAATAAGCGCAGCCTCCTGCGCGGGCTGATAATTGAGAGCCGTCAATACCAGGGAGCTGAAGTCTTGCTAATGCGATTTCTACTTGTGTAGAAAGGATCCATTGCCGCCGTTGGCACCTTTTTCGCCGCCGTTGCCGTCTTCTCGATCAAGCCCGCCGAGGGCGAGGAGTCCGTCGTCAGCAGCATGATCAACAAGTACCGGTCTCGCGCCGAGGACTGGGCTGAGATCAACGCCCTTCATACAAAGGCCGCCGAGCAGGCAGGATACGATCGCAACCTATTTGAAAACGCCTCGAACAAGCACAGATACGTCAACGTTTCGTATCCCGAGTACGCCCCCCCCCAGCCAGACACCATTTATATGACGCAGTCATACGGCTACGGTACATCTGCTAACCTACGGCGCTTCTGTAATAGGGCATTTCAATCTCACGCCCCCCGAAACATACAAGCCGGACAGCTTGTCAACCTGGATCATGTTGTGGAGCATTACAAAAACGAGTACCTAAAGGATGAGGAGCGCAAAGCCAAGAAGCTAGCCGAGCAAAACTGATTGCGATACCGGGAAATAGGGGAGAGGCTCTGTACAAAACTCAGAGCGGAATATCATATGAATTTCGCGACTAGGCACAGCCAATAAAGATGGCATTTCTTTTGTGTACCGTCCTGTTGCCAGGTCACATCAATCTTTTGCTGGAAGACTATGCTTTGAATGGATTAGCACTACCATTGCTGCTTCATCGTTTGCACAGCACATGGGGGCTGCAATGTACAAAGTACCTCTCAGCAAAGCCAACCGCTGACGAAGGAGGTGCCATGTTGCGGCTCGGGGTAGACCTTTGTGTAATGCAGCGACAGCAGCACCTGCCATGGACTGCTGACATTGGGTACACTTCTCTGCGCTCTTCTGTTTCGCGACCCGGGATTCTGCTAGACCAAACATTACTTGAAAATACGATGACGGCATTCTTTTGATATTATTTTAGACTTTCCTTCTCACAGTAAAGTTGCCCCCTCTCCCACCCTACAATTAGCGTATAGCGTCCGAGGCGGCATCCCAACCTTTTGCTCCTGATCGGTCCCTTAATCATACGAGGCGGCATCATTTCACGATGGCCGGGGCACATCAATGTTCCTACACCTGTGGACTCGGGTCTACCACGAGATCTGCCAAAGATATCGACCTGAAGAAGGAGAGGCAGCTTAGACTTCGGATCGCTGTGCGCTTTCCGGAGAGCAAATGTATGCATTTTTACACAATCGATGTCATTGATCCTTGTACTGACTGACGGTATGGACTTACAGTCTCATGGGGTGCTGGTAAAAGAGCATTGGTGCATGCATGTACTCAGGTAGATGACGACCTTCCATCACAGTCGAGACCAAACGCCAGTCGAGGCGTGGCAGATAGGGAGCCAGTGGAACAAAACTACGACATTCTGCGCGTTCACCAGTCTAGCACAGACAGCGGACTCGGAGTTTTTGCCGGACGCGATCTATCCAAAGGCCGCAAGATAATCAGCGAACGCCCCGCATTCTCCTGTATTCAATGGAGTAAGGGCAAGAGGACAGCTGCGGAGGAATGGTTGAAGTTGAACCACAGTCACCGAGAAAACATGCGTACGTGGTTTCGTAAGCTTCGCAATGTGCCACACGGAGGTAACGACACCTTCCGAGACAAGGACAAGAAGAGACTGGAAAATTTCGTCGCCGACTATGCCTTTTGGGATCCCCAGAGAGACCACGCTCATATCTACAGGCTGTCTTCACACATCAACCACGCTTGTCGGTCGTGTGCCAACGCTTGTTTCTGGGTGGACTCTGCCTATCCCCACCGTATTGTCGTCACGCTGGTCCGGGGAGTCAAGTATGGCGACGAGATATTCATTTGTTACGGCAAGACGAATCTGCCTTATGGTTGTGCGTTTTGCCAAGGAGGACAGAGTCTGAACCGCAGAATCTGGGCTTTCATCAAGGACCTTTGCACACGCAAACACAAAGCAAAACCGAATCCACATGAATCGAGGAGTCGCATCGCCCAGCAGACATCCAACGCCAGGCCCTCTTCACGTACGTCCGGCGGCTCTGACAAAACGCTGGTGGATTCTGGACTCGACGAGCGCTCCTACCACACAGCTCGAGCCAAGCGCGTATGACGTTTGGGGCACCTGTATTGGGGCACAGTTGAATTTATCTGTTTTTTATTAGTTTTGCGGCTATTGCCCCATCATCTTGGGAAAACCAGCCCAGCGAGTGGATAGATGTACAAATCACATGGACTCTGAAAAGAGATGTGAACAGCGAACAATGCTAGTTTCTATTGCACTATCATGAACGCTCATGTCATCAGCGACTTCAATGGAGATATGTTTTCCATTACATCGAAATCAATCCTTTTCGCCCATAACTGTCCGTGAATGCAGAAATCACCCAATAGACCACACAACCTTCTTTACTTGAGGGGAATGAAACGAGAGGAGTTGGTGGCACCAATACCGGGTCTACCGTGCTTGACGGGCTTGTATGAGATGGAGAACTCGGCGAGGTAGTGTCCGACCATCTCGGGCTTGATCTCGACCTGGTTGAACTCCTTGCCAGAGTAGATGCCAATGACGGAGCCAATCATCTCGGGAACGACAATCATGTCGCGTAGGTGGGTCTTGACGGTGTCGGGCTTCTCGTTGGGCTTGGCCTCCTGCTTGGCCTTGCGCAACTTCTTAATGAGGCCCATGGGGCGGCGCTTCAGGCCGCGGTTGATCCTGCGGCGGGCACGGGCGTGGACGACATCACGGAGCTGGTCGGAGCTGAGGTCCAAAAGGCTAGGAGGAGCATCATGTTAGCGTTTCCGTGCGGTGGGCAGAGCGATTGAGCCGCCCTTTCAAAAAACCTCTTCCCCGCAAATACGTAATTCGCAACGTTGTTGATGGTGCGTCTCGGTAGATCTAGTGGCAGGAGGCTCTTTGCGCTGGATGGATGGAACAAGGTCAAAAACGTACTTGTCGAGGTCGATTCCTCGGTAGGAGAACTTGCGGAAGGTACGGCGCTTCTTGATCTCGGCAGCCTCCTCAGCGTTCTGTCGGGAGAAAAAAGTCAGCACTTCGTCCTGCATATACCAAGTCACGTAATCCGTCGTCCGATGGTCGCTGATGACATGGAAAGAGCCCGTTTTTCCCGCCTTGGCAATCTGCTGGTGCAATTCTCGGACAAAGTATCGTGGGTCGAACGTGGCGTGTCTTGTCAAGAATCTGGTGATGTCGAGTGTGTCGCAGGCGATGCGGCAGCGCGGAGAGCAGTAAGGCGGGCGAGAGAACGAGTTTCAGACCGACATCAGACAGCGAGGTCGAATTGCGAAATAGCAGGATCAATGTTGAGGGAACATACGTATTCGTCAGCCATGGTTGCGGTTGGTGTGTGGTGAAATCGCAAATCGATGGTACGTATCGACGAGCGAATGTGATGGCCGTGATGCGCTGGTTGGCAAAGGCTGACTGCGTAGCGACTCACTAATTTTCGTCGGTAGGGTTTTCGTGCCCTTCGCCCCTCGTATCAGGTGACTTGTGCGGTGGCTGCAAAAGAAAACCCAGAAGCGAGGGGAATTGGGCCCCACCGACTTGACAACTGCACGACGGAGCGGCGAAATGATGGACCGCGTGGGCGACTGGGGTA
Organism: Beauveria scarabaeidicola; assembly: GCA_037289395.1. Classification (NCBI taxonomy): domain Eukaryota; kingdom Fungi; phylum Ascomycota; class Sordariomycetes; order Hypocreales; family Cordycipitaceae; genus Beauveria; species Beauveria scarabaeidicola. The sequence continues at coordinate 26,347 of JAEIJG010000362.1, read as the reverse complement.
GTGGGCCCTTGGCCAATCAGCGCTCGATTGCCACGATGCTACAAGCTTTCGAATCAACCAGATAGTTTTGGGTAGTGATTGGCAGCCCTCCGCCGTGGGTTGTCCGATATCCGAACGGGTTCAAGATTCAACCAGCAAAGGGCTGGTGATACAACATGGTCATGCTCGTGGCGCCGTATACGAAGACGTGACGCGTCTGTTGCGGTATTGCTACACAGCCCACCTGGAGGGTGTGCCCTATTTTGCCGTCGTATTCCGAGCATTCAAGGGGGTCCAAATTGCCTGAATTTGGCTATTGGGCACATACGGAGTACCAGTATTCACTATTTATTTGGTGCAAGGGCAGACTTTGGCCACAGCGTTGAACACCAAATAACATATACCAGTAGTCAGATATTGGCTTCCTATAACAGCTAATCTGCAGACAGATGCCTAGACTGCTGTGCCGTTGCCGGACAAGCGCCTTGCCGGGTGCCGACAATTCAACCGCACCACCACTGGATCGTCTGTCCTTTTCGGAAGTCGCTTTTCCGCGTAGAGTTTGGGGACGAGTTGTCCTATCTCCAGCAAAAAAAATCGAGCCCGTCACAGCGTTGTTAATGTTTCCACCGTTGCTGCCAAGGGACGGGCCAAGACTTGCATTACAAAGAGTCTTGGCATTGTCTCTCACACCGAGGCCGCAGCCCCCCCCCCCAAGGCTTGCGTAGGCTGGATATTTCTTCTTCTGCTCCTGGTGTGTCTTTCATCCCTCCCTCTCTTTTCTTTCATGAGGGTATCTGTTCGGTCGGTCAAGACCCCTGTCGACCTTTTGCGCATCGAGAGCAAATCTATTAGTTCACGCCCCGGGCCAAGGCTGGTGCCATCGCAGGCTGAGAAAATAGCCTAGAAGGGCTATTCACGAAGCCAAATCCCGGCGACTGTATTGGACGTCCACGGTGCCCCATCCGCACCACCGAAAGTCTCGAGTGATCGTCGCCCCTGCCGGTCGCGCGCGTCACCCATTTTGGTTGACATGAACCGCTTATAGCTGCTTGCGCAGTGCACACGCTGCGAATCCTTGGCTGCTGGTCTTGATTAGCGAGGAGCCGTGATATCATGGCCGACGCGCTTGTTGAACTGGCCCTATCAACTGTCCCTCCCTCCATCACTCACGCAGCGCTTCAAATTACATCGTCAACATTTTCGACATTTACTCGCGAGCCAACATCGATCGGCTCGCGCCATGCCACTACCACCATCATCCTCGAGGGGCTTACGCACGATGTGGATGGAGACTGGCTTGGTGGGAACTATGTGCGTGCTGTGAGCCAGTTCCCCAAGCGCAACGAGAAACTTTTACGAGGCATACGGCTTGGAATCGGATTCGGTGCGGCAGCCTTTGCCATATTACTTATTGGCGCCGTGTATGTAGGCATAAGGTGCTGCAGGAAAAAACCATTGGATGAAGAGGACAGCTCTTCAATGGAAATTTCTGGCGTCCAATATGAAATGCGGGAAGAATACGGACCAAAGCCGATGTCGCGATGTACCACCTGTGGTAGTGACGCCGTGCGAGCAGATGGCAGTCTGCAGTCAGCGTCGGGCATGAGCTGGGGCGAGAGACCGACATCAGAAGATGATGTAATCGCGGGGGAGGGGAAAAGAGAAGCTGCAAGGGAAATTGAAGCGACAACACATGTGATTCATTCTGTATAATTAGCAGCGCAGTTTACAGTTCTTCAATACGTAGTAATAATAATTGGCGTTGCCGGCTCCGGCCTCAACATGGCAATAGCTGCTTGCTTGGCGATGGTTTCAAGTGCGTACTATTATGAATCACTGCGAAGTATAAATGAAAACGAGACGCGGACAGTCTAGCGCAATTGTCCAAGTCATTGCATCATTCCTGCGTAGCCGGAGTCTATTCCCAAAATATACAAGGCGACTGTTGAGCTCGGGAACGCTAGTAGAGACAATCGGCGGGAAGCAGGAGGCTCTCGCAGACGGCTTCGGCACTCCACTATTCTAGCTGTGAAATTGAAACGGGCGCAATCTCTGAGCAAACGCGATGCCTCGAAAAAGGCCAAACGAGACCAAAATTTGAAGCCAAACAAGAGATGGGAATATCTTTCATGGCTAAAGAACTTCGTATTTGCCTAGTCCGCGGTAGGCTCGATACATGGAAAGCAACGGTGAAGATGATTAGCGTAGCGTCTGGTTGCCTCTGCTTACTGATTGACGCACTGATTGGCCTTAATCAAGATTTAGGGGCCTTTTTAGGGGACTTCACTCTTCATAGGCGCAACGCTGGTTATGTGACAGGTTGTAGCGTGGCGGTGGGGTCCGGGTGAAGCTCAATGAGGGTGCCTCTGGATGAATCAAGGTATTTAAGGCAACTACCGAGTCGAAGCAAATGAATAGGTTCAGAGGACGCTATGACGCAAAGTAACAAGAAAAACTGGCCGCATTTTCTACCCAATGATGCTGCTCCGGTCTTTGGCTTTTTGCCGTCTCCTCCGTGGCCACCACGGCTCAACGAACAACACAACCTACGATGAGCTTCATTGAAGCGGTGAGAGGTAGAATGCACCTATCTGAAGGCCCGCAATGCCGCCAATGGGCAGGTATCAGGGACCTGGTATTATCGTTAAACTTGACAACCCCTGGTCAACGAATTATTGATCGAACCCCGCCAAAAAATAGCCCACAGGCGCCGCCATTTCCTTCCCCTCGGTGCCGGTCCATACCTATTAGCCACTCCTCCTCTGCCGCCAACATCACCAGTCCAACACTTGTTTGTTCTGTTTGCCTCACGCCGCCGCCAAAATGACCAAGGGCGAGGTAAGAATACCCAATGCCCCCAAATCCTCTTATACGTTTTGAACTAGTCATTCGTCTCATTCTCGGCCTCGCCTAGCCTCGCCGTCCCCCTGAAGCTATACACACCCCCAGACGCCGCCTTGGGGTTTCGCCTTGCTAATCTGACATGCTGCTACCAGATTGTTCACATTCACATGGGCCAAGCTGGTGTCCAGCTTGGACAATCCGCCTGGGAACTGTATGTGCCGTTCACAACACGTTACACCACGGCCACCCCCCCGAGGAGCTCTCCGCTAACAGCTCTACTCCAGCTATTTGCTGGAGCATGGCCTCGGCCAAGATGGCCGCCCCGACCCCAACGCAAAGGACATTGGCGACCCGGGCTCCTTCGAGACCTTTTTTACGGAGTCGAGCAACGGCAAGCATGTCCCTCGTGCTCTCTTTGTCGACCTCGACCCTTCGCCCATTGACGAGCTACGCACTGGTCCTTACCGCCAGCTCTTCCACCCCGAACTGCTGATCAACGGCAACGAAGATGCCGCCAACAACTACGCCCGCGGCCACTACACCATTGGCAAGGAGAAAATTGACGCTGTCATGGACCGCGTCCGCCGCATAGTTGGTGAGCTGATTTATAACCCGCCATATTAATCGTTGATTGACTACTAAATGGCTGGTCTGCATAGACAACTGCCAGTGTCTCCAGGGTTTTCTCGTCTTCCACTCTTTCGGTGGTGGTACCGGCTCTGGTTTCGGTGCTCTCCTCCAGGAGCGTCTTGCCACCGAGTTTGCTAAAAAGGTCAAGCTCGAGTTCGCCGTTTACCCTGCTCCCAGCATTGCCTCGGCCGTCGTCGAGCCCTACAACGCCGTTCTCTCTACCCACAGCACCATTGAGAACTCGGACTGCACATTCCTCGTCGACAACGAGGCCGTCTACGATATCTGCCGCCGCAATCTCGGTATCCCCCGTCCCTCCTACGAGCACCTCAATCGCCTGATCGCCCAGGTCGTCAGCTCCATCACCTCCTCTCTGCGCTTCGACGGCTCCCTCAATGTCGACCTCAACGAGTTCCAGACTAATCTCGTTCCCTACCCCCGTATCCACTACCCTCTTATCAGCTACGCCCCCGTTGTCTCAGCTTCCAAGAGCTCCCATGAGAGCTTCAAGGTCTCCGACCTCACATTCCAGTGTAGGTTACCGTCTACCAACCAGCCTATAATTTGCCCACGCTGACCTGGCTTGTAGGCTTCGAGCCCAGCAACCAGATGGTTGTCTGCGACCCCAGAAAAGGAAAGTATATGGCTGTTGCTCTGCTCTATCGTGGTGACGTTGTTCCTCGCGACTGCAACGCTGCTATCGCTGCCATCAAGGTCAGGGCCTCCTTCAACCTTGTTGAGTGGTGCCCAACTGGATTCAAGCTTGGCATCAACTATCAAAAGCCCATGACCGTCCCTGCTGCCGCTGAGGACGGTGGCCTTGCCGAGGTCGACCGATCCGTCTCTATGCTCTCCAACACCACTGCCATTGCCGAGGCTTGGTCGCGACTAGACCACAAGTTCGACCTCATGCACAGCAAGCGTGCGTTTGTTCACTGGTACGTGGGTGAAGGTATGGAGGAGGGTGAATTCACTGAGGCTCGTGAGGATCTCGCTGTCCTGGAGAGGGATTACGAGGCGGTCGCTGGCGATGGCGTTGAGGTTGAGGCGGAGGCTGAGTACTAAGCTGCTTATCAACCCTCGCCCCCTGGTCGACTCTTAACCAAGCAGGACGCAATGTCGAATGCTATGCATGAACTTGACACTGTCGAGTATTGAGCATGCGCCGTGGATTCACATCGAGTGCAAATTGTGTTCTCTCGTCTTCTGTATTCGTGGCGGAGCTTGAAGGAGGGTGTATGATATCTGTCACAGGCAGACTGGTCTTTTGCACATTTTCCGCGAGCCCTGGGTTTATAGAGAAAATTTTCGCGGCAGATCGCCCCCTTGCTTTTCTTTCCTTTTATTTTTTTACAGACTTTGTTTTTTTCCGCCAACTCGTCAGCTTAAGATGCAAGCACGTTGATATCCATGATAATTCCACTACTCGTTACTGATGTGCGACTCTTGTTGAATCTCATTGGTTATCGAAGGCTTTGTTATTCATATAATGATTTCTATGTATGCATGTCATGTGCAGTGAAACCTCTCTTTTCATATGCCATTAACGCCAATTCTCCAAGAAGCAAAATTCCAAACACAGGATAAGAACTGTCTGTAGTCCAAATCAAAGAAAATCACGTAGCTCTTCTTCATTTGCCAGACTTCTTCTTCCAGTCAGCGCCACGGCGCGCGCTTCTCGTCACGGGTCGGGCACGCTTCGTCTTGACCTTTTTCTTGAGGTCCTTGGGCAGGGCGTCCCTGGACGACGCGCGGCGGCCCTCAAAGACGATCTGTTCCGGCGCCTTGACGCCGCTAGGCAGGGCGGTGCCGTGAGGAGCGCCTGCGCGGGCGCGGCCAAAGAGCTTGCCGGCGCGACCGGCGGCGGCTAGCTGGTCGGGGGTCATCTTGGGCACGTAAGTCGCTGCGCCCTTTTTGAGCGGCTTGCCGTCGCGTTCACCGCCCTTGTTTTTGTTGTTGCTGTTGAACTTGGACTTGGTGCGCTCGATGGCCTGGTTCGTCTTGCGGGGGTCCTTGGCACGGGTGACGCGGAGTTTGCGGGGGAGCATGGGAGGGAAGCTCTTGTCGTTGAGGAGCAGTGCTTCTTCCACAGTGTTGGCGTCCTGGATGGGAAGAGAGTTAGTCGTGACGGTTCTGCGATGCTTGCAGCTGCAGCTTAACTTGTGGGTACGTACGTAGAACTGTACATAGGCAAATCCCTTGCCAACACGGGTCTTGGGGTCCCGCACGACACGAACGTTTTCTACCTTGCCGTGCTTGGAGAATGTGCGCCAGAGGCCCTCCTCGACATCCGAGGGCACCTTGTTGCGCTTCTTGTTCTCCGCCTCACCATCCTTGTTGGTGTTGAGCATGGTCTCGTCGTCGACGAAGCCCAGGTTGCCCACAAAGATGCACCGGCGGTGGTCCGTCGGGCTCGGGTGGGCGACACTGTCGACACGGATGTGGCGGCCGAGCACCTCGCTGCCGTTGAGCTCCTGGCACACGCGGCGAGCCGCGGCGGTGGTCGAGAAGACGACGTAGGCGTTTGTCGAGTGAGTGGTGGCCTCCATGACCGACTTGGTGATGTAGGCGGCGCGCTTGGGCATGGAGCCCGCTGAGAAAGCGACGGAGCGGAAGCGGATCGACTCTACCTTTTGAGAGGGGGAGGCGTCCTGGTCAAGAACGGTCGACAAGTGCGCGAGCAGTTGCTTCTTGGCGGCTTTGGAAGATACGGCCTCTGCGGAGACGTTGGCCACGAAGACGGTTCTCGCAGCTTTGTCGGTCTCGGCGGCCTGGGCCTCTTTGCTGAGAGACTCGTGTGTGGGTAGTTCTTCCTTGTCTGTGTCTTCGTCGTCATCCTCGTCGCTGCCGTCAGAGTCGGAGCCTTTCTTTGTGGCTTCAGACTTCACGCGCTTCCCAGAAGGCGCTTCATCATCTTCAACCAAGCTGGCAAGGTACTTTTCCTCCAGATCTTCGTTGTCGTCTTTGCGCTTGCGCTTGCGCTCCTTGCGCGGCGCAGCTTTGGTATTCTCTTCAGCATTGGATTCCTCCTCGATAGCCTCCTCAGTATCTGCATCTACAAATTCCTGATCGCCATCCTCGTCGTTTTCTCCATCAACTTCATAGTCGAGCTCCCCACTGGCTTCGGATAGGACTTCGTCGTCGCCAGATTCTGCGTCGTCCGACGCCGACTTGGGCCTGCTTTCTCGGAGCATTTGATACCTTGATGGAGAAGGAGCGTAGACCGGGCCAGCCTGTGTAATTTGTCAGTTTCAACCCGACTTGTGGTTGCTATGAAATGTAGGAAACTTGCTTACACTCGAAGCAAAGAGGGCCTCTAGGTGGGGGTCGACCGCCTTCGACGAGGCCAATAATGAAGTTCTGTGTTCATGTTAGGCTATTTTTGTGACATCCGATTGAGTTGAATTAAACTCACTTCTTACTCATGTTGAAAAGCTTGCCTGTCACCACCTGGCATTTATGTATAGTCAGGCAAAACTTCTGGAGCGCAAGATCTGGACGGCCAAAGTCTGCTGCGGATTTCTCCAAAAATTTTGGGACACCCTCTGCGGCAGCCATCAGCGGACAGCTTAATTGGCTGTCTGGGGGTAATTGCCCCACTCAGTGGCTTTCTGCCATGGTACACCGCTATTAAGTTGTGCCTCCTGCGTCCCAAACGTAACAAGCTGTTGATGGCATCATACATAGTCAAAGGAGTAGAAATTTGTCGTGCTTGGAAACCTGTCGTACATGTGATTATATCACATTACCGCGATGTGAGAATCAATAGTGGTGGTGTGCCGATACGTAGGCAAGGTATCACTTTATACGGAATAGGCTTATATAGCCTGAATCTTTTACATTTATATAGGTATAATCTTTAACTTGACGCAGAAAACTTGCTGGTTGAGATGGTGCCTATGCTCTACCCTGCTTCGTATTATCTAACCAGTGTTGATCTAGACACATTGCGGTAGAATTAGGTTGCAGGGACTGATGGGCGGTACGTGCTTTATCTGCTGTGCACTATGAGGACATTTGATAGCTTGTGGTTTTGTAAGTCCCTTTGCATCTTAGCTTGCAAGCTACTGGCATGCGCACCGGTGTAATATGAACTTCCTAGAGCCGGATTGCCAGCTATACTAGCTTCCCTAGCAAGAGCGGTGTGACGTGTCACGTACCGACCTCACTTCCGCTTCCGTTGAAGAGTTGGTAGCTTCAGCTCTGCAGCGCACTGAAACAGCCACTGTGACTTTCTTGGCCATGTCTCAACAAATGGCGGATCGTGATGATGCGTATCCCGTATCTATCGAGCGAATGTCCCTTTGGGCCTTTATCATGAACAAGTCGCAGAATAAATGAAATGTGTCATGTCTTGTATCCGTACAGAAACACAATACTCACTTATTACTAATACTTTTGATTGTGTCGCAAACAACTGAAATTAGAACCTGCATGTCTCGGCTGATTGTTTGCGCAGCCGCCGCCGCCGCCGCCGCCGCCGCCTCGTTGAATCGCGTAGAGTTAGAGAGCACACGGTAAATAGTATATAAACACGCTGGCTACTATTTTTTCCATTTCGCAAAATCCCATTAGTTTTTGAAACGTGTCATGTCTTATCCGTATAGAGACATGATACTCACTTACTACTAATATGTACTCGGTATTCCGTAATAACTGAAATTGGAACCTGCATGTCTCGGCTGCTTGTTTGCGCCGCCGCAGCCGCAGCCGCCGCCGCCGCCTTGTTGAATCGCGTAGAGAGCACACAGGTAGTACATAAACAAGCTGGCTACCATTTTATTCCATTTCGCAAAAAACCATTAGGTTTTCCAATTAAAATTCTGTAAAGTCTCCAATCCAGACTACCACTAACGCGGTTCGCCCGTTGCCCCGTCCACCTCCTCAACTCCGGATAGCACGAGCCGGAGGACCGGTTCGGCAGGCCCACCACGTCGGCGGCCCAACACCGCTCAAAGACCCATCTTGATAACAGTTTCGCCAACCCTCCCTTTTTTTCATCTTTCCGTGTGTTGCGCTCCCCGTATCCCTTCCTGGCGCTCTACACTCATTTGATCGCCTGGAAGCTGACCCAATCCCTACAGTTCGCGGCTCCGGCCCCCGTCACCGCTTCGTTCAGAGTAGTCCGCCCCACGCTCGCGCCATGAGTGAGTGCGGCCCGAATTTACCACAGTTTTCGGCCCATCTGCGTCGCGGATAGAGTAGTCATGTCCTAATACTGACCCGATAAATACTCTCTCTCTAGAAATGCAAATACATGCTGTGAGACTGCTCGCGCTCAGCCTCGGCAGCGCCGTCGGCACCCACGCCGCTGCGGTACCCGAGGTCGTCTTTTCGCCCGATGCCTTTGGCGGCCGCGGCGCCGTCGCTAGCGAGGCTAGCGAATGTAGCGCCATTGGCCGCGACATTCTGGCCGTCGGTGTATGTACCCTCTGCATTGTTCCTTGTTGCGCTTCTGAAATGTTTTGCTGACATGAGCTGTAGGGCAACGCCGTCGACGCCATTGTCGGCACCACGTTTTGCGTCGGCGTCGTGGGCATGTACCACTCGGGCATTGGCGGCGGCGGCTTCGCGCTGGTGCGTGATGCAAAGGGCAACTACGAGGCGGTGGATTTTCGCGAGACGGCGCCGGCGGCCGCGTACGAGGACATGTATGGCCACGACGAGCAGCTGAGCATCGCGGGCGGCCTGGCGGTGGCCGTGCCGGGTGAGGTCCGGGGCCTCGAGTATATCCACAAGAAATATGGTGTACGTTGTCTTCTAATTATCGTGTTAGCGAGAAGCCTTGACAAGTCGCATTGACTGACAGTGTTGCGCAGTGTCTCAAGTGGCGAGACATTATGCAAGGCGCCATTCACGTAGCGCGGTCTGGCTTCAAAGGTACGTTTATATGTTGCAGCTATGGATAGATTACGGCTAGTTTGCTGACGAGATGTGGACGTAGTCTCGGACGACATGGTCAGCAAGATGAATGCGACGATCAAAGATGGCAAGACATTTCTGCTTGACGATCCCATCTTTGCTGCCGAGTTTGCTCCCAAGGGTATGTCCATACTAGCAGCAGTCTCAGTACATGTTTGTTAACTTTCACCACAGGAAGGCTTTTACAAAAGGGAGAGGTCATGACCCGCAAGAAACTTGCCAAGTATGTTGCCATATTATATACCCTAATGTGCTACCGTCTAACGACTTGCAGCACACTCGAGAAAATCGCCGACGGAAAGTCTGATGCCTTTTACCGCGGCGACATTGGTACGTTACCTGCTCCCCCTCCTAATTGCTTCCACCAACACGCTGCAGCCAAAAACCTCACCCGCTTCGTGCAGTCCCGCAAGGGCATCCTCACCCTCGCCGACCTCCAAAACTACACCGTCGCCCACCGTTTCGTCCACAACATCAGCTACCGCGGCCTCGAGGTGCACGGCATGTCCTCGCCCACCAGCGGTTCCATCGCCCTGCAGATGCTCCGCGTGCTCGAGGGCTTCCCCGCGTCTGGCTGGCACAGCGACCGCAACCTCACCGTGCACCGGCTCGCCGAGACGCAGCGCTTCGCCTTTGCGTACCGCGCCGGTCTCGGCGACCCGGCGTTTGCCGAGCGCGACATGCTCGAGTACGAGAAGGAGCTTCTCTCCAACAAGACGGTGGAGCGGATTCACAGAGATATGAGCGATACGAGAACAAAGGAGCCGAAAGAGTACTTTCCCAGCAAGGGCGACGTGGCGGCTATGTCGGAGAGCCATGGCACCTCGCATATTTCGACGGCGGATAAGTCGGGCATGGCCGTGTCGCTAACGACGACCATCAACCTCAACTTTGGCGCGCAAATCATGGAGCCGTACTCTGGTATCATCCTGTATGTCGTCTCTCCCCGCCATGCCACACACACACACACTACACATCAAAAAAAGAACAAGAATAACAGCTAACCTCTTTGCAGCAACGACGAGATGAATGACTTTACCATCCCCGGCATCAGCAACGAGTTCGGCTTCCCCCCCGCGCGCGCCAACCTCATCCGTCCGGGCAAGCGCCCGCTGTCTGCCATCACGCCCTTCATCGCCACCTTTCCCAACGGCACGCTCTACGCCGTCATCGGCGCCGCCGGCGGCAAGCACATCAGCACCGCCACCCCCCAGTGCCTCTGGCACGCCGTCGAGCACGGCATGACTATGCGCGAGGCTCTCAGCGTCGGCCGCGTGCACGACCAGCTCCTGCCCAACCAGCTCACGCTCGAAAATATTTTCCCCGACTTGAACGGCACGGTGGCGGCTATGAAGGCCAAGTGGCATCAAGTGGACGTCGTGAAGCCGGGGCTGAGCTCGGTGCAGGCAATCAAGAGGCTCGGGGACGGGTCGTTTGAGGCGGTGGGCGAGCCCAGGCAGGCGAATAGTGCAGGATATACCATCTAATGGCATGGTTTGGTTTTGGGTGCCAGATCGCAGCACATCCTTTTCACATAGGCGAGCATCTTTGACTAAGTGCAGCAATATACAAGTATTTAGCGAACAGTAGCAAATAGAGATTTATCTGCGAGAGAAATGCAGGTCAAAAAGGGTATCGCAAAATCTATATTACATAGTCATAATGCCTGATTCATCGTTGTATGCTAATGTGTCTGATAATATTTACTTTGTCATGGCGACGAGTCGCTCCGTCTGGTCTATCCACTTCTTGGCAAACTCGGCCTCTGTGAAGCGCTTGGCCGACTTGCGTGCGCGCAGTCTTGTCGGCACCTTGTCCTGGATCATGAGCACACGGTCGTAGCTCTCGGCAAACTCTCTCGAAGTAGAAGCATGGAAGCCTATTACGTGTTAGAAATAACTGAATCGTCCTCGTCCAGGGTTGGGGTCAGCTTACCAGTCGCTAGCCCGTCAATGGGGACGACAATGTCGAGCTTGGGGCCGCCGCTGTCGTGGACAACGGAAATTAGACCGGCGGCTTGATACTCGACGACGCCGATGCCAAAGTGCTCGTTCCACATGCCGTTGACGCCTATCGAGGCCCTGCGCAGCCACTGGAGGATCTCGGGCCACGAGGCGTCGAGATGGAACTCGACGCGGTCTTTTATGCCAAGTTCGTTGCACATGAGGCGCAGTTCGTATACCCTCTTGGCATCGCTGTCGTCGCGGACGCTACCCACGAGCACGAGCCGAGACGTCTCCGAAGGCTTGCTGCGTAGCTTGAGAAACTCGTAAAACGACTGCACAATCAGACGGTGGTCCTTTTCAGGGCGAAACTGCGCAATGTAGAGGATAATGTTTTCGCGGACACTCTTCTCGCTCTCCTCGGAGACGTCGACGGCTGCCTCGAGCTCCTCGACGGCGACGGGCGGGAACACAGCCGTCGTCGGGTTCCGGGCGTCCTTTTCTTTGCGGTAGGGCCCCCAGAGGGACTGGACATGGGCCTGAGTCCAGGTCGAGTTGGTCATGACGACGTCGACCGAGGCGCCGAACCAGCAGTAGACGCGGGCAAACAGGTGCCAGTAGAGCTTCTTGGCGAGGCCGCGCAGGCCGCTGCCCTGGCCGCCGTTGACGCCGCGCGAGCCTAGCGGCGAGTCTGGGTCGAGCGACTCGAGCATGTCGGTCGAGATGGTTGGGTAGTGGACGTAGGCGGCGGTGGGCACGAGGGGGAAGAGGAACTTGCACAGGCCGAGGACAAAGGCGAAGCCCATGGTGTCAATGAAGATGTCGGGGACCAGGAGTGAAAAGGCGTCAAGGCCGAGGATGAGAGAGCCAAAGGACTGGCCGGCGAGGGTAAAGTGCGGCCAGGTGGCGGAGAGGACCCAGTGTCGTTTGCTCAGGTAGAGGAACTGGATGGTGGGCGGGTGCAGCTCGATATTGAATCGGCTCTGAAATAATATTAGCAGACTGAGAGTTTAAAAATTTCTCGCAGAATCGCACCTTGACTCGAGCAATTATATCGGCCTTGGTAACTTCGTGGTCGCCGGTATAGACGACACACTTGGCTTTGGGCCAGCGGAGCTGCGTCGCGCGGATAGCGGCCCAGAGGACTCGCTCACCACCTCCTCCAGCATTACTACTCACGTTAGGTCTCATTGAAATGGGGCGTGAAGACACAAGCTCGGCCTACCAAAATGGGTGAAAGAAGCCAATAATGCCATCCCAGTCCTTGGTCTTGTCCTTGAGCTTGTCCAGCTTGTTCGCTGAGGCGTACTCGGCACCGCCCGACACCTTTTCCCACTCGTCGCCGGGGCTGCTCTTGGTTTCCACATTCTCTGATGCAAATTTGTCATTCTCCTCATCCATTGCCGATACGAGGACCGATCGTCGACCCTCCGTCTTTTTGCGCAACAAGAAGCCCACGAAGCGGCCGAGCAGACGCCAGGCGATGGGCGGACCAAGGTACAGAAACCAAGGAAGCATGCTGATGATGACGGTGACTACGACACCGTTCCAGCCCGAGGTCGACTCGCGACCGCGTGGTTCGCGGGGAGACATGCTGTGTATGCTGGGCACGAACGGCGCATACGGTAAGGGAGGCGCGGAGCGAACGGAGAAGGGGGAGGATGACGGTGGAGTTCGGAGCGAAATTAATTTAGAATTCGTAGGAGTAAGGACGGGATTCGGAGGTTACTGTAAAAATGAGAAAGAAAACGAGATAATTGGAATGCTGGGAACCATGGTCTAACAAACAGAAAGAAAAAAAAGCGTGCAAGCTGGGAAAGCTGTTCAGAGGAGCTCGTAACTTGGCAGCTTGGACATGGTGGTCATTATCAGGTGTTAAAAAGGGTCGTGCGCCCCACTGCGTAATGGCGGCCTGCCAGCGCCACAATGCGGATCGTACAGGGGATTTTGGGGGCTTGGTTTGTTCCAGGCCTCGAGGTGCAGGCAGCTGCAGGTACCGAGCTGTCCGCATGATGAAGGATACATATGCCTGCTATGTGTGCCACATATTTTCTTGGATATTTCTTCGCGGTAGATGAGAGGAAGTGATGAATTCAAAATTCTCAAGTGGTGTTGAGGCGAGCCTACTTGAGACCGCGAATTCAGCCTACGCACGCCCAAGTCTAACCTCTGGCGGCGCTTGTGGCTGAGGCGGCTGACCGTAATTAGCGCGAGCTGCCAACCCGCTGTAACAAAAACCAACCGACCTTCATCAACACCCATCGTCTCTCATCAGGTGCACCTTGCGACAACCACCTGGCTCATCTCGCCACAACCCCGTGAGCAACGTCAACTCTCCTCACGTCGGTATCACGGGCATGGCTCACCATGTCACATATCCAACGCCCCTTTAGCGGCCTTTTGTCACCCCACCTCATCACCTGCCGTCTCCGTCCCGCCTCCTCCTTGTCGCCATCTCCATGTCGGCAGCCGCAGCGCCGCACCATTGCCAACGAGGCCCTCACACCCCTCATCGACTCCACCGCCCACGTCTTCACCTCGATCCACGCTGCCGGCGTGCCCTGGTACCTGACGATCCCGCTCGTCGCGCTCGGTATCAACGTCGCCGTGCGCCTGCCCATGCAGCTGTACATGCAGTCGCTCGACCGCCGTCGCAACGCCATCAAGCCCCTGCTCATCGCTTGGTCCAACCGCCACGCCAGCGTCCCGTGGAGCGGCCCGCCGGACCGCAAGAGTGTGCACGTCGCACAGCAGACGGAAAAGTCGAGGAAGCGGTTGTATAAAGCCTGGGGCGTGCCGCTGTGGAAGCAGTTCATCCCGCTGTCATCGATGCTGCCGTTTGTCGTCGTCTCCGAGGCGCTGCGGCGGCTGTCCGGCGTCTCCATGTTCAACTCGGCCGCGGCGGTGGGCGCCGGCGAGGCCGTTGCTAACGCGCCGGGGACTGTCGTAGATCTGTCCCTGCACACCGGCGGTTGCTTATGGTTTACGGATCTCATGGCCGCCGATGCTGTTTTGGGCCTACCGCTCATCTGCTCTGGTCTTCTAGCCGCCAATCTCCTCAGCCGTATGAGTGTCGAGCAATGGAGAAACGTACTCATCGAGCGACCGTCGCACGAAACCTCCACGCAGCGGCTATTGAGTGGCCTAGTACGATATAGCGTTTTCTTGCCACTCTTTCCGCTTTGCGTAACACACCTACCTGCATCGGTTTTCCTTTACTGGGCTTCGAATTTTACTTTCCAGCTGGTGAACGTCAACTTGGTGAGGAAGCTGATTCCAGAAAAAGACAAGCTTTTACGCTGGAAACCTATCCAGCCCAAGATCATCTCATACGTCAGAAGACCGAGTCTCGATGCATCTCAAAAACCCCGTGTATAGTAAAAAAAAAATGTATAATTAGATAGACTCTGGCTGACTGACAGTCCGAAATGATACCAAGACTCCAAGACTCCAGCGCACGCAAATAGCAAAATGCATTACACGCCCCGATATATCTCATACAACGTTCTGGCTTCCGTTATCAACCCAGGAAAATGGCCAGTAGGACAATGGTCAAAATGACGCCGAGGATTAGCAACAGACAGAAGCTCTTGTTACGGGCTGCCTTTTGGTATCGCGCCGCCTGTCGGTTCTCAATGTCGGCCTGTCGGGTATCGTCGCGGACGTTTTCGACATTGTCCACAATCGTGTTGAGCGACTCGCCCTGCTCGCTGACAATGTGCGCCACCTGCCGAAAAAGCACGTTCAAGTCACCCACGCCCTGCTCAATGTTGCGAATCTCCTCTTCGCGCTCGATGATCAGCGCCTCCTGAAAATCCACCTCGTCTTGGTCCGCCACCTCGATGAACTCTTGGCGCTGCAGCTGCTCCAGAGGGGCACCGTCGTCGCCGGCAGCCTCACCGCCGTCCTGCACGGCCCGGGCCGCCGAGACCGAGGCCCGTTCCTTGTCGAGCGCCTTGCGCTGCAGACCCTGGAATTCCTGTAGGGCCGCCTGGAAGTCGCTTGATATTTTGGTCTGTTCATATTTTTGCTGCTTCTGTACAGATTGTCAGTAATGTTGGTTTGGTCAGCACACCGGTGCGGGTCGACGTACCGAGAGGTCCTCCCAGGACTGAAACTTCTTGACGCCCTCGCCAATGTCGCGGCAAATTTCGCGCGTCTTCTCCATCGTGTTGTGCACACGCTCCCGCAAACGCGGCGTGTCCTTCTTCGTGCCGAGAACGGTCAAATCATTTGACAGCTTGCGGTTATTGGTGAGCAGCGTTTGGAGCTTGCCCTTGAGCTCCGACTGCAAATCTCGGAAAGCAGGGTCGTCGCTGTAGCCGCCGGAACTGCCGGCCTCCATGCTTGAAAGGCGATCGTACGACATTTCTTCAATTCGAAATTAACTTCTCGATATCGGGGTATCGTGCGCGCAGGAAATCAGTAAAATCCAAGGTCTGTAGATGTAGGTTTCAAAGTGGTGCCTGGATGACGCCGAAGGTCACAGGTACGTAACACCAGTCACCAGCTGCCAAGAGCCAATTCAGGACTGGGTCTCCCCCCACTAAATGCTCCAGAGCCGCCATCGCAACGCTATCAGCACGTGATCCATGCTGTGTGGCCTCGGAGCTTATTAGCGCGTCTCTGGTTTACCACCAACTTTTTGTTAGCGTCTTGTTGACTTTTGCATCCATTGCACATTTCCAGCCCACCAGGCGATGCGACGTGGAAATGGCAGCCGCTGTGGTCCGACGAGCTCCTTACAAGGACACCTTACAGCCGGCTCTTCATAGACGATTTGCTGCGACGGCGACGCTGCTGCTTGCTGTGGCCTATATCGAAGCTCTCGCCCTAGCTTCCTGGACTTCCTGTGAGGCACACATCGCATCCCACGCCCCCAACACCGGTCTAACTATTCTCTAGTTCTTTGGTCTTGGTTCCCTCTAGGTCCCACTGGCATCCGTACTGCCATCATATTCACCTGCGGACTTGCGATTCTCGTCCTGCGCATCGCTCACTATCACGTTGGCGTCAGGACCGAGTCGGGCGCGCAGACCCTCAAGGCATCGCTTTTTCGACTTCAATCCTACGAGACTTTCTTCTGGTACGCCATATCTAGCACCCTTTTTTGCCCGGTCTATCTCTGGTCTCTCAACGATAGCGCGGGCCTGCGATGGATTACCTACTTCAGCGGCGACCGCGCGCGACTCAACGAGCGACCCATCTTCCTTGCTTGCTATATTGGCACCTGCGCCGTGATGCAAACGATTGTACACTATCAATTCGACATCGATAGACTAGTCGTCGCATCGGAGACCAAAGCGGAAGGTGCCAAGCCAAAGACGAGTGGATTTCTCACTGGATCGCCCCAGAGGATTATGCAGCAGTTTCCTACTTTGTTTGCAGGGTGCATCAAGCAGGCGACATTTTCTCTTGTCATGGCGATTGTCTTGTACTATGCGCTAATCCGGTCTTTCACCTGGTCTTGGGCCCTAATGCTGTTCCGTCCCTTCTACAACCTGCCTCGCACCAATATTGTGCCAAACAGCTGGCCTACTGATCTGTTCCTCATGATTCGATGTGTCTGGGCCGGTGCACTTCTCAATGCCATCTGGGCTGCAGGCAACACCGGGTTCTCCATCCTCATGGCCAAAGCTCCTCTCAAAAATGGAAAGCCTTTCACCACAGAGTCCAAGGATCCGAATGGCAGCCTTCTAAGCGGACTGAAGAGCAAGAAAGACTCCATACAGGTATGTGCTAATGAATCTATGAGTATCGACAGTACTAACTGCCATAGTGCTTCGCCATGTGGGAGCTTGCAATTATTGCGCGCGACTTTGATGCCCAACGAAAGGCTATTTACGCCGACATTGACCGCAAAGATGGCCCCATGTGGTCACAAGTCTATTTGATTTGCATGACAGTGCTAAAGAGTATTGAAGAGCGAGTCGATGCGTACGGCAAACCTATACTTCCTGCTGTACCTGTCACTGCACCAGAAGCGCCCAAGCAGCGCGGTTCTGCACCCCTCAAGCAGGATGAAATCTTCACAAAAGGCAATGTATCCCGCGGTGGTATCGATAAGACATGGGATCAGTTTGCGCGTTCGCCTGGCTCTTCGCCCATAGCTGAGCTTAGCCCAATCGCCAAGAAGACTTGGAGACAGACTCGCGACCGCATGCTTACCAAAGAGCAGCAGGAGGCTGTCTCCAAAGAGAGTATACAATCATACATTGACCAGGCCGCCTCTCGCTTGCTAAAGCTGGGGTGGATTAGCAGCATCTTCCGCCGAGATTTCGGCACCGAGTTTGCTGCTGTTGTCCTGGGTCAGCCATATGCGGAGCCTACGGTATATGTTCACGCCACGCAAGCCCTGTGCCAGCTTGCTATTCACAGTCTGGTAGAGGACCAATTTGGCAACGTTCACCGTGATGTGCCGAGCATCATCCGCGCGCTGACGGCCATCATCAGGAGGGTGGAAGCCCTCAAGGCACAGTTTCCCATTCACTGGACGGACTCGTCAAGATGCCGAGAGAGCCCCGAAGTTGATCAGGTTCTCGATGCCATGCGTCTTGGCTTGGAGCAAGTCGTCGCCAAGTTTGAGCCCTATAGTGGCGATCTCAGACTCACTCTGAAGGATCTTCGTCTCGCTAAGGAGGCCATGACGAAGTCACAGCCAGCCTTAGAGCCAGAAGCAGTCAAAGAGACCAAGGAAGTTAGAGATGCGCGCGCGAAGCGGACAGATTTGTCCAAATCGCGGCCGATTACGCAGAAAAAGGCAGAGCCGGCAGTCAGGCAACGACTAGAGCAACGCAGACCGGAAATGCAGCAGGCTCGGTGAGGCGTCTGCGTAAAGTGAGGATGAAGACAAAAGAACAATGTACAATCTAGATGCATGAATGATAGCGGAAAATGGGTTTGGTGTATGGATGTATTAATAGCAGCTTGGTATAATTGACGTTGCTAGCTCAAAACAGCAATTTGCTTGTGACTGCATGGAGTGACAAGGAGCTACGATAGACCAGCGATCTCACCAAGCGTTTGAGTTTGCCCTTTTTTTCTTGTCCTTTTTTTCTCATTCCTCAAATACATGTCTTGCACATGCCCCAAGTAGCTTCATCCCTCGAACGGACCGGAGGCCGCAAGCGGGCTGCTAATTACACCAGAGACATGGGCCTGGCCGGGGTCCACTATGTTCAACCACCTCACTTTCGCAGCTGCTGGGCTGCGCTTCGCTCACAACGCTCCCCAGCCACGGACCTTCACCGCACACGCAACCCGATGCGTTTCTAGTCCTCCTGCATTCTTTGTTTTCTTTGTTAGACGACCACATCATCAACTAGCTTCGCTATGCGGCCACCAGCGACATTACCCGCCGCGAGCTAGAAACCACGACTACGCACATCCAATCATCTTAGCTCCTCTTCACAGCAGCTGCCCGCCATGCAGCGACGGCGCATCTTCCAGCGGATCCTGTACCGCTCCATCTACATCCTCTTCTACCTTATCCTCATCGGGCTGCTCCTCATCACGCCCGGCGACGTCATCCACCGCTCTGTCGGCAACCACGAGCGGTACAACATTATCGTCCTGGCGCTCGTCTACGCCGCCACGCTACTCATCGTCGGTTTTGTCTACGCCACTCGCCTCTACGTGAATAAAACGGCGCTCGCCGCCATTCCGAAATTGTGGATGCCCATTGATAGAGGCGACGTCAAGGAGCGCGTGCACAAGATGATCTGCGCGGGGCTGAACCGCAGCGCGGCCGTGGCGTTCTTGTCGAGGCCGAGGGACAGGTCGCTGGCCGACGAGACGTCGTCGCGCGAGAATCTGTTTGCGCAGCCGTGCCTGCCGATGAAAACGGCGCGGACGGTCGGACTCGAGCTCGGGGTCGTGCTGCCGGCCAGGGGCACCAACTGGGCGGATATCGAGCAGCCTGGGTGGTCGTCGCCCAACTCACAGGACCTTCCTAACCTGCAGTACAGCACCGTGCTGGCGGAGCTGCCGAACCTGATCGAGGCCAAGGTGCTCACGTTGGCGCCGAGGGCGATGCTGGGCGCAGAGCAGCAGTTGGCGTTGGACCAGGACATGGTGGCGCTGCTGCAGCGCGACCCGACCATGAGCTTGCGAACCTACCTGGATACCCTCGCAGAGCTCGGCGTGCTCGACACGGACGAGCAGACGGCCGACTTTCTCACACAATATGAATACGCGCGCTTCTCGACGCGGCCACTGACCAACAGCGAGTTCCGCAGCGTCATGCACCTCTTTGCCGAACTCCTGCGCACAATGCGCGCCCCCAACCTCGGCGACGCCGCGCCCACCGCCCAAAGACGACCACCCGAGAGCGCCCACGACAGCGACGCGCCGCTCGGGTCGCGCCCGACAACGACGCCGCCACGCAGCTGCAGCACGTCCCGATCCATCCGCAGCGACGCCAGCAGCGGCAGCGCCGGCATGGTGGCGCCCAGCGCCGGCAGGGGAGGACGGCTACCCCTGCCTCGGCGCAACTCGTCGTTTCATGCCTGGAGCCAGTACGCCACGGCGCCCAACACGCCGGGGAGTCGCCGCGCAGGAGCCGAGAGCGGCGTGCTCCGGCGCACAAGCAGCAGCAGCAGCAGCAGTGTCGCCACGACGACGGGTCACGGCACGTCGAAAAGGCTGAAGCAGGGTCCACTGCTAACGCAGCAGCGCTCGAGTACGAGTCTGCGGTCGAGTGCTTCAGAGAGCTCCCGGTCGGTGATTCGGCTGGCGACGAGGGAGGATGCGTCGGCGCTGCCGTACGTGTTGTCGCTGCGGTCGACAATGGATCAGTAACGGAAACGCAAACGGAAACTCGAATAATATAATAATACAGAACACAGCTTGCATTGCTGGGGGGCCTTGATTGTGGTTTCTAAGCAGCACGGATTACACGACATTGTACATTACAGGGACGGAAAGTGTGCATATTTTTGAAAGGGTTGCATGGTATATAGTCTATAATTTGGGTATGTATATTAACATTGCTTTATGGCGTGCTGTTGCGAGCCGCACTATTCTCTTAGACTTTATTTTGCGATGTAAAAAGCATAAAAACATTATTCACAGACAAGAAAGACCTCGCGGGTCCCCATCCGAAAGAAAAGTCCTTGGCAAGTGAAGCCGGCCAATCTACCCTGTGGCAATGAAGCATTATGAATTCTAACCACACCGCAAGGATTTCTGCGTGTTTGAATGGAGCTAAAGTGCATGCGATATGGGTTTGCATGGAAGCGAGTAATTTTTCTTTTACATAGCTAGCAATATACAATCCCATGTTGAAGAGATGGGGTCTTTGTGACGTCAAAGGGTGCTGACGAGAGGCCGCTCAGCCCCCTTGCACATCTCCAACTTTTTTTTTCCTCTCTAAACTTCAACTTGAACTTTTTACTTTACGTTTCCAACCCACCAATACTCGCACATTTTCATCACTTTATGCCGCGCACATTCTGCACTGCAATCTCCAACCATTTCCAACATAATAGTTCGACCCAATAATCACCCAAATCTGGACACCTAAAGCTCCGCGCATCCGAGCGCATCCGCCTCCCGCCGGTACGCGAACCATGGCGCCCGACGCCCTCCCCTTGGCCGCCAGCTACAGCGCCGTGTCCAACCGCATCTCGATGCTCTTTTCCAGCCAATCCTCTATCCTGCAGACCCTCAACCCACCGTCCTCCAAACGCCCAACCTCATCCAAACCCACCACCACCACCACCACCACAGTCCACCAAAAGACACAAGCCGAACTCGACGACGACGCGCTCTTTGTGAACAAGCACCCCCTGATCAACGAGGGCGTCGGCTACGTCGCCCCTACATCCGACGCCGCCGAGACGAGGGCGGATCGGGAGCTACGAGGACGCATGCTCGGCAGCAGGGCCCAGCAGAGCGCCGCGGCGGCGGAGAGGGAAAAGTGGGCGACGAGGAAGAAGAAGAAGAAGATGATGATGATGGAGGAGGAGGAGAGCGAGGACGAGGAGGAGCTGGGGAGGAGCGCGCTGGGAAAGAGGAAAAGGCGGCGGGGGGAGGAGAAGAAGCGGGAGGAGCGGGAGGAGGAGGAGAGCAAGGTGGAAGAGGAGAGGGGAGGGGATGATGATGTGATGGTGGCAGAGGCAGAGGCAGAGACGCAGGCGGCGGTGGAGGAAGCGCCACAGCCAGCCGGTACGACGACGAAGAAGCGAAAGAGAATAAGAAAAAGAGCAAGAGCAAAACACAAGCAAGTTGATACCCTTTATGATGATAGAGCAATGAATTGATTGTATTGATGTATTGATTCAAAAAAGACGTGTCGTAAGGTAATTAATTCATATGAGTCTGGGTAGATCCCATCGAGGAACAAAGCAAAACAGAGCTCATCCAGCGCAGCTCCTGTGTATAGTAGAAATTGTAAAGACACAAGAAGAAAAAAACAGAATATTGGTGTACACGATTTCCAATCAAAATAGTTTGCATTCCAAGCGACTCGTCGCACAGATTCCGCAGCTATTCGTCCCCATAACTCCAGTCAACAATTCGCCTGCAATCACAATGCGCCTACAAGCTTCCGGCATCATGTCGTCTCTCAGTACTGTGCAAATCAAGACCTGTATAAAAATGCAACAAACAGACCGCCAACATGTCTCGTGGCAGGCTCCTATGCCCGCAGTTCGAGAGATTCCTCGTTGGACCTACTCCTTTTCGGTATTCCGAACAATGTAAAATGGAAAATAATCAAGGTTGCGCGCCATGCCGGTGCCGGGCTAAGGAAATAACAATAGTTCAAACGTAAGATCAGGCCAATTCAGCCGAATCCGGGACTCAGGTATATGAATGATTCGCCGCCCGCGTCGAGCGAGTAAATAGTCCGCAATATTAAGCCCCTTGCAGTCGGGTTCTGTGAATCAAAGCCATCCTGTTCATGCTTCAATGTAGTCGACATTACCAGATGCACAGGGATGTGCTTTAGTGTTCGACATTACCAGATGCATAGGAATGTGCTTCAATGTACGACATGACCAGATGCATCGGGATGTGTTGGATGCAATAAGACTCCCCAATTATGATTTCGAAACAGGATCGACATGTTGCATACGTGTAAAATGATGGTGCGGTTGCATCGGAAAGATGACTTGGTTGTGCGACGAGTGCGTTATTGAATGCGCTTTCGTTTTCGATCTTCGTCGACGCGCATGTCGTCGTCTTCGTCGGATCTATTCTCGGTATTGCTTGGATTAAGAATGTGCGCCATGCTGCCTCGTCTGGTAGCGGGGGCCGACGAGTCCTTAAATGGTGGTCCCCTGCCGTCACGACTGCTGGTGGAATTCCATCCCCAACCAGCGAATGCGTCGTGGCCGTTAGTTGCGCCATTGGCCGTGGGCGGGGGAGGAGTCGTAGGACGTGAGCGTGGGTGCGCGTGCGAGGCGCCTTGCAACGAGTAGGCTGACAGTGACTCACGAAGGCGCTGGTCCTCGACAGGGACTCGATTGGGCGACGAGGGCCAGGGTGCAGAGGGCGGGTTGGACGAGGGGTAGGGCACGGCACCAGTTTGCCAGCCGTGGGCGCGAATATCGGCGGCTGTATGTCGACGGCCCATGCCCATACCGGGTGGTTCGTTGACAGAGAGTAGATGAGGTGCGGGCGGCGGCGGCGGCGCTGCATTGCGAAGCGGTGAAGACTGATTAGGGCTGCTGCCTCCAATGGATCCGAAACGGCGACTGCTGGTTGTGAGATTGGATGAGACTAGTGGGCGATAGGATGGCTGGGCTCGCAACTGGGTTACGCCTGGTGCGGCACGACGGCTGTCGTCTTGTGGCAGTTGTCTCGGCGAGACTGGGGCATTGTCAATATTGCCGAGATAGGATCTGGGTGCAGAATAGGGCGGTTCGGGCGTCTCTTCAAAGGTGCGCACAAATTCGGCCTGCCGTTGCATTTCAGATTGTAGAGCCACCACTATTTTAGTTTGTCAGTGTCGGAAGCGCGAGGCAGGGGCTGCGACAGAGGCGTATAATCTAGGGCGGCTACATTTATACATACCGTCGCGGTAGGTAGGACTGTCGGCTGGAACCAGGGATAGTAACATGCGCGACATGTCCTGATTAAACTGCAAGAGGCGAGATACCGTATCCATTGAAGCTTGATTGCGGAGCTGCAGAAAATGCGACTGCTCCTCGCTTCTGTGTAACCTGGTGCTCATATCATAGAGGCTATGCTCGAGATGGGCAAGCCTGGCGTCTGTGCTCTCGGGAGGCAGTTGAACAGGTTCGGCGGGGGTGCCTGGTTGCGAGGAAGTGGCCTTGACATAGGTGTTTTCTTTGGGGCCGAGCTGCTTGCTGGCGCGACGCTTAATCTCGCGCAAGCCGGCAATGTCGCCGCGCTTGAAGTTGCCATTGCCGTGCTTAAATTCCCAGAGTGTGGTATCGGGATTCCCGGTGTGGAAAACGTCTCGCTCTGTTCTAGATTAGGATCGTGGTGGGGGACGAGACAATTGCAGGATTGTGTGATACCTTTGTGGAAGCCATACATGTTTAATTGGCGCACAAAAGATGAGATATTGGTGTGCTTGAAGTATTGGCTAAGACAGGTTAGACAAGAGGTCGCGAAGCTGCAGTCGCACAGGGAGCTGGCTGAGGTGGGTTCTTACGAGAGAACTTTGGAAAAGTCGGCAGTGGGTGACATGACGAAGCTTTCGGCGGTGGCGGACCATGATATTAGATGCTGGATCTGCGAGTCCTCGAGCATGCTTCAGAGGTGGTTAGTGTGTTGGCAGGACGCGGGGGTAGAGGGAGAAGAGGAGCATACTTGTAGAGCTTATGAATAAAGGCTGTCTGGACAATTTTGGGCTGCTGGGCGGCGCCTGCGGCTGAAGGCGGAGGAGCAGGCATGGAAGCGGAAGAGGAAGAGGCGTCATGGGGAGGAGAGTGGTTGGCGCGACCGTTTGGCTTGGAGTCGTAGTCGTTGTGGTTTGAAGGCGAGGTATTGGTGGCCGGCGGCGTATGGGCGGGCGAAACGTCCATGGCGTCGCCAGAGGAGGAAGGCATGGCGGCGGACGAGGGTGGAAGTGGAATAATTCGAGAGACAATGCGATCGCGAGGCCGGTCTGGCGGCAAAGACGATGTGTAGTGGCCTTCAGTTGCCGTGGCCATTGGCACTGGAGAGAGAAAAAAATGGTCAAATGTCAGCTTACGGAGACGGCAAGCATTGGCAGCGGGGAAGGGGGGCCGGCGGCAGGGGCGCGGACGAGGGTGGCGATGCAGGAACCAGAAGGAAAAACAAAGGGACCCCTCGTCCGAGGCAGAGATGGAGATGCGATTGCGGAAGGGTGGAGGGCGGAGATGTGCGCGCGCGATGGGCGGTGCTGGTGAGGTGTGGTGTTTGCACTAACCTCATGTCGCTTGCGACGAGCGACGACGGGGTGAGCGAGATGCGCGCAAGAGGAACCGAGAGGCGACGACGGCGGGTCCGGGGAGATGAGTGAGAGAGCGGGAGAGCGGCGTATGGTGGGTTGGTAAAGGATGGTAAATAAAGATGTTGAAAGGCAAAGATGGTGGACGGGCTGGCGAGAGGCAAAAGGCAAAAGGCTCGGTGGGCGTTGGAGCGGTTTGCGCGAGAATGGAGGATGGCAGGTTGAAGTGGGTGGTGACTGGTGGAAGAGGTTTGGTACCTAGGTACTAAGGTACTGTGGTAAGTGGTACCTAGGTAGAGGAGGTGAGCAAGGTACATGTGCATGTACCTAGGTACGTATCTACAGTAAATCTCTATGTGTGTAATCTGTACTCCGTACTGTATCTGTAGGTAGGTAGGTACCTTATGGAGTACAAGAAGGTTGCAGCTAGGTAAATAGTTTAAAGTGGTACTGGCAAGCAAGCAAGCGGGCAAAAGGGGACCCAAAGGTAGGTAGGTAGGTACCTTTGTTTGTTTGGCTGTCTGAGGCAACTTGTCCAGCTATATATCTACCTAGACTACTCCGTAAACGAAAGCGACTGCTTGCAGGCAATGCGAGCTGAGGGTTCGGCTGTCTGGACTCTGGAGGCAAGTACTCAGACAATGCGGTGACTAGGTAGCTTCTTGTAAGCAACTTGAGCAACAAGGGAGCTAAATGGGGTTTAAGCCGCCAAACATTTCCTTTTCTTGTACTAGCCAACACGTGCCACGCACCCACCGCATTCGCTATTGGGTGCTGCATAGTCAGGTGGCCACCATAGCCCTGTGGCCACCTCCAGTAAAAGCCTTAACTTTAACATAATATATTTAATTCTATAAAATAGTTATTTAAGAATTAATTAGATCTACGAATAGCCTTATTATAGCGTAATTCCCTTTCCTTCTTCTTAGCTTCTTTTTATACCTTTTATTCCTCTTTTTATTACTTAATATTAGCGTAAGCTATCTTATATTATATCTTTTTAATATTATAATCCTTATACTCTTTAACTATTATTTACCCTTCTAATACCTTTATTATATTACTTATTTTTATATAATAATTTAAGACTTTATACCTCTTATAAGATTTTTTTTAAGTTAATTTAATAACTATAAGGTAGTTATTAAGTTACTAATTCCTAGTTATAATTTACTTAATATTATATTATAGCTATAATACTTAGTATTTAAGTTTATTAATTAACCCTCTTATCTTAGGCGTTTATAAAATTAAGTCTTAAATTATCTTAGTTAAGCCTTTAATATACTAAAAATTAATATTAATTAAATATAAATTTATAGGTATTTAAAATAATAAAGAAAGGATTAGACTAGCTTATAAAGATAGTAGTATTAGTATTATCTCTTCTTTATTAGTATTAGGATATAATTTATATACTTCCTTAATAATAATATTTAGCTTATATAGTTAAATTCTTATTTTTTTAAAGGCTAATTTAATAGAATTTTTCTTTAATAATTAATAATATATACTATTAATAATTAAGAAGAATTCTAATTTAGTTAATTAGTTAAGGCTATTATAAACTAGTGTACTAATTACCTTAGAATAATAGTACTTTATAAGGGAAAAAATAACTATATTAAGAGGCTAAAGA
>JAEIJG010000361.1:0-30969 GCA_037289395.1 Beauveria scarabaeidicola | reverse complement strand
TTGGGTTCGGTATAAAATTTTTTTTTTTTCATTTTTTCTTTTCTTTGTCAGTGCAAAAGAAGGTCAAGAGAGACGCAGCAGCATCATTCAATTCGCTCTTGCGTCCGTCCTGACTGAATCTAACCTTAATCCCTTGCAGCACGGACACTTTGGGCTTTTTCCGCAAACATGTCGCTCGGTCTCCCCCTTAATAAATCCCAACGTAGGGCAACAGCAGCCAGCAGTGCTTCTCTCAGAGCAAAGAAAAAAAAAAGGGAGACAGAGAGTTATTCGTAGCCAATAAAAGAGGCTCAAGAAGAGGGAAACGCGCTAAATAATAACAATTTGCACATTGAAACATGATTCGAGGCTAGCGGGCGAGACGAGTCGAAGGAGCAAAAGGAAAGAGGAAAAATTGACACGCTGTTCGCAGTATCCGTACAATCAGCATCGAGGAATGGGTTGGCGAATGGATCATAACCAACCATGGGCATCAAATCTATTCCCCCACCTCGGAGCCTTATTAGTAATTACTCTCCCTTTTCCCCCAGCCGTGAGATTCTCGCTCTTCTCTTGTTCCTGTTTCTGCCGTGCCAGAGCTAGCACGAGGAAAATGGTCAAATACGCGGAGACTGGGCTCCCCTCTCGCCCAAATGTATCCGACACCCACCCCTGCCCCCTCCCTCCCTACCACTGTACCACTGCCAGTACCAGTATGCCTTGACTCGATTAAATAGCTTCGACTTGTTGTTTGGTGAAGGCGACATGCTTGCAACATGACTTTTTCTGGTACTCTCCCATGTGAGGAGCCGGTGCGATCCACAGGGCCAAGTGGACAAATCCCCGTCTTCTGCTACTCGAATTTTGCGTGTTTGCGGCCTTTACTAGTTATGAATTACCAGTATTACGCGGTAACTACCAGTACCAGTAAACCGTGGTCAAGGGCTAATATAGAGGCGTGTAAAATTTTCTTTTCCTTGGTCCATCAGGCTGATTAATATAGTCCAACTCCTCCTCCTTCGGTGCACCCCCCCGGCCCCAAAAACCCGCTCTGCTTTTATTTATAATCGGTGCTAATAATTATAACTGCTTGTTCTGTCTGCCATCCCCAGTGTACATATGTAATCTCGGCCAAAAGACATGCAGTCGGTGAAAACAATAGCTTAGGAATTAAGTTTTGATCTGAGGTCAGCTAGCTTACTGTTACACTCCAAAAGCATTTTATCTGCCTTTTCAATCCATTCCTGCTGCTGTTTCGAAACCACATCTTCAACATAGAGACCGTTTTCCTTGAGATACTCATTGTAGCGCTCTGCTGCTGTCAGCCTCTCCTGTAATTCCTTTCTGTGCTCCTCCTCGGCGAAGAAGCTGGCCTCAACTGCAGAAAATGGATCGCTGTGAAGCCGTGGAAATACGTCTGCGTAATAAATGCTTGTAAGAAAATGGGGGTACCGTAAAATCTGTGCAAGGGGCAGATATTGCTCATTGGATCTCCAGTATTGCAAGTATTCGTGGTAAGTGTTGTCTTGGGTGATGGCGCTTTGAAAATCTTGAATCATCTCTCGGTTACGCAA
This sequence comes from Beauveria scarabaeidicola, assembly GCA_037289395.1. Lineage (NCBI taxonomy): Eukaryota > Fungi > Ascomycota > Sordariomycetes > Hypocreales > Cordycipitaceae > Beauveria > Beauveria scarabaeidicola. The sequence continues at coordinate 29,416 of JAEIJG010000361.1, read as the reverse complement.
GTTTCCAATAGTGTTCTGCCCATAGACCCAGAGTGGCGGCGTGCAAAGCTGTTGTGGGAGGATAACTACCCATTCCCAGTCGATTATAGCTTTTATCTTCATGTCTTCGTCCACCATGATGTTCTCGCATCTCAAATCGCCATGACTTAGCATGAACGGCGTATCACGGCTCCAGAAGGGGTGGGTGCTGTCAGAAAGAGAGCTAGCCAGGCTGTCAATGGCAAATAATTCGTGCTTGATGGTGTTACCGGGAGTTTCACCTGCAATGGGTATCTCGTAGGCTTGCTTTAGGATGGTAAACATGCCTTTGACTGCGTCAAATGCGTAGGAAAAGGTTGTCCACGATTTTTCGTATCCTCCAACGTTCACCGCGTTGTCATTCTCAATCAAGTGGAGAGAATTGCCTATCGTGAATTTGGTACTGCTTTTGGAGTCTGGGTATAGAGATCCTGATCTGGGAAATTGTAGTTGTTGCAACTGCCCGAGAATGTCGCCCAACTGGGCGAAAAAGAAGATGCGACTTTCTCTTGAAATGGCTGAGAATTCTCGAGAATGAAGCGACTGGCCTGGCATTTTGTCCATGATCAAAAATGCCTGCAATGTAGAAGCATCTTCTGTCAGCCTCTCCCCTTGGCCATAGCCATGAACTGTCGGAACGGGTATCCGTGTTTCGCGCTGAACGTATCTTGATGCATCTGTCAGTCGACTTTTCGCGAGAAGCGTACTTAGTAGAGCAAATAAAAAAAGCCTCTTACTGCATAGTTGCGACTTCGCTTTGCACCTTGGCCCAGACGTCGCTGATTAACGGGCTAATCGGAATTCGCACCACCCATTCAGTACCGTCGGCTGGGAATGTGACAAAGAAGCATACGTTGTAGCTGCCGTGGTTTACATCCGGAGAAACAGTGCAACCTTTGTTGTTATGAAAGCGGGAAGCAAGCGTAGCAACCGCATCTTTATTGATGGATGCTATAAAAGCATCCCGTCGCTGCTCACGCTGCTCTGTGGTAAGTGGATGGCGAACCTGGACTGGCTGCGACTCGTTTATACCACCTCTCGCGGGCCAAGACAAGAAGCGCCAAAGTGATTGAAAATGCGAAGCAAAAAAATTGCGGAGACGCTCAAGTAGTGAATAGGGACGGAGAGGCCAATACATCTCTATTACGACGCAGTCATCTGCTGTTAATGACGCCCCTGAGGCGTGGTGATGCAGTCCCTCAGGCGTCGTTGACGGCCACCCCTTTCTTGTTCACGTGATGGCCACTTCCTCAAACAGCCATGCAGCCATGGTGATCACTGTCATCAACGGCCTCGTAGTTCCAGAGGCAGCCAAGGCTGGCCTCTAAATACTTGATGCACTTTGGCTCAATAGGCGTTCGTCGTCTCACTTTTGCACGCTTTATCATTGCTGATGGTGGGAGCACATTCACCCCCGTGCTCTCTCTATCTTTCCTTGTCTGTCTTTTTTTCTTCACGTGCACACAATTACGCGTATGCACAATTACGCGTATGCACAATTACGCGTATGCACAATTACGCGTATGCAAGAATTTCGTCGTTGGGCTACTCCGTACAACTGCTCAGTGCCCTACTCTACCCTACACTGTGCACCGGACACGGACAACCAAGACCAACGCCGTTCTTTCTGTGCATTCAAACCGGTCCGACGGTCAAATTTGACCCAAGTCCTCCCTGGCCTTGGGACTTGACGTGTAAATCGGCCTTAGTCCGAGGTTGATGAAAGGGCATGCGTTCCCCTAACCGTATGGGACCGGGTTGCTTCGACCTTGATTTCAACTCGGTTATCTTTTTCTTTGACAGGCCGCTCCGGTCCAGACAAAGAGGATCCAGCAGTTGCACCGTGACGCACAGTTTCAATATGACAGTGTATACGCATAACTTAACACTCTACTAAACTGTGTTCCAACAGTCACCACGTCTTTCCCCAAAGCGATACCTGGCCCCGGAAAAAATTGCCTGAACAGAGACAACCAAGAACCACATTTGGCGTCTCTTTATGATTTTGTATTAACCAGAGTAAGTAACCCCTGGGTAAAGTACGTAGATTGGATCGAGATCTATCCATAGTTGGCAGATGGCAAGCCCTCGGGCACATCCGAGTCTAGCACCGTAGAGCTTGTCACATTCATGCATGTAAGTTGCAGCCACAGAGATCACCATCCGAGGTGTATATCGAGAGACACCCTCTTATGGATCAAGCCATATTCATAGCCGGCAGACCGACTGTAGCTCAATAAACCGCAGTATGAAACCAAACGCCCCATGCCTTGGCACTGCCAGAAGCCACTTACACACTCGCCCAGCTTCCCCCAGCTGCTATGCCAATGGTGCAAGAATTTTCCATGAATCTTCCTTGGCAACTGTAGTGAGCGTATGAGCATCAAGTCATGTTCACATCTCATCCCTCTGCCACGTTTTCACTTACACGAACCGCCGTGCGCCTATGGATGATTATGAATAAAGCAAATTCAATGTGCATCACCTAATATCCCGATCCCGAATTAATTGTTAATTATTCACTAGACCCAAGTCCCAGTCATTCTAACCCAATTGACGCAAACTCTTGCGGACAGATGTCGCCCCCGCGGGCCCCTGAGCAGCCTTTAAGCAAACTCCTTTGCCAGAAACTCCCACCCGCCCCCACGACGACGAAGCAAACCCCAACTTCACCACAAACGGCGTCAGCGTCGCGCCGAGCTTCCGCGCCACCACCTCGAGCGTCTCCTCGCGCACCACGGCCGTCGCCAACAGGCCGACCTGCCTGCCGGTCGCGGTGACGCGCTCAGAGGCCGCGCGACAGGGGTCTTGGCCCGTATCGTTGAAGTAGACGTCGCGCTTGCTGGACAGTAGATCGGCGGCGCCGGCGAGCACGCGCGCCAGCAGCGCGTACAGGTTGGCGAGGTCCTCGACATGCACGTGGTCCCAGTGTGCCGCGCCGGCGCCGACCAAGGTCGTGATGCCATCGCGCTGCGCGGCGCGGATGAGGGCGACAATCTGGATTGGCGTGCGGTGGAAGAAGCCGCTACCGATGCCGTAGATGGCGGGCGACATGAGAATGTACGTGGTGACGCCGGCTGCTTCCCCCCACCGGAGGACGACGAGATCGTCGGTGCGCTGCTGGTAAGGCTCTACGACTTTGCGCTTGCGCAGGTAGGCGTGCATGCCATCTTCCGCGTCGTCAAGCACGCGTGCCTCAGTGTACCGTCCAGTGATGGGACGATCGCCGATCGCCGATGGACGAAAGGCCCGAGGTCTGAGTAAAACGTCAGTTGTCTGGGGGGGATAGTGCGAGGTTTGGTCTTGGCCAAAGAAATCGCGAGTTCATTTATATGAATGAGGACCGACTTCTAGCCAGTGGCCTTTTGTCTAACTGCGAGCCCGTTGATGATTGCCTCGGCGTCATCGGCATGGAAAGCGGAAGCAGTGTTAATGACAATGTCATTTTCACTACCGACTCGTCTCACAACATCTTTATTGTCCAGATCCGAGAATACAATGTCATTGACACCCTTCGTCCGCAGAGGATCGGCTTGCTCTTGCTTGCGCACCAGCGCTGAGATGGACAGCGACTTGGCCTGCGAGTGTGACGAACTGAGGAGGTTTGATAATACAGAACCACCTGTATTGAGGAATCTCACTGTCAATAAAAAAAATACAGCTGGGCATTGTTGCTGGCTTACACATATCTAGTGGCTCCTGGGATGAGAAGCTGTGTAGACGACATGTTTGCAAGCGAGAGAGATTGAGGTGCGACTGCGAGCGTGTACTACCTTTCCAGGCAAGCGTCAAAGAATGGCGATGCGCATGCTATTGATAATTAGCTGGGAAAAGCAGCTATGTCTTTGGAGATGATGTCGCGCGACTGATGGTGCACGACCATAATTGTTCTTCCCGTTGCTGGGAGGTTCCAGACTTGCCAAACCCAGGACCTTTATGGCATTAAATGACGGGAATTGTTTATATAGGGCAGAGGCTCGTGAAGTTATCAAGTTCCCGCACATCTAATCGAGCCTGATCACCTGCGTACACCCGACTTATACAGACACGGCCCAGAGTCACAGTCAGCGCAAGTCACAAGCAGAACGTCATTTCGGCGCGCCACGTGGCTTTCGGATGCTTGTCAAGAGTAAAAAAAATTGACTGCGTGTGATTTGTAGATTTGCAGAATGAATGATCCAGGCTCAATGATCGTTTGATGTAGCAAGTATTGGTGTTGACTGGCAGTCTTGAAGTTCACACCTACATGAGTTGTGCACAGAAGTAGAATGCACGTCGAATCGATTCAGAACCAAATCCCGATATTGATTTGTATCAAAACAAGTGCTGTACAAGTTTTTGACGACCATGTATAGTATACGCGTAAGGAATGTGCAAGCGGCAATCAATGTATATGCCGTGTGCCGGGGCCCATGGCCAGATGTTTTCCTTGACCAGCGAATCAATTGTACCCCGTAGTTGTTTTATACGATAAAAAAAATGCTTATAGATTGCCCATAGCAATCTGTTGGTTCCTAGCCGTGCCATGGCAACGAACCCTGCCGCCTCTCCAGTCGTTGCGCGGGTGGCGCCAAGTCTACTGCCAGCACCACCATGTGCTCCATGATCTACGGCAATCAGCGCACTCAAAAGTTCGTTGATGAATGCTCATTTCGGTCACGTTCTCAGTTCGACTTTTCATTTGCTATATGCATGCCAAGGTCTGCCATCTCAGCCAAGAAAACTCTCCAGCGAGATGAGGCGCAGACGTGTAGATTCGGCCGAGGCTTGACGACGGCCGGCAGTTTCGAAGGAGTTGGGGCAACCTGGGCAAAGGCCTACCCGACCTTGAATTGGCGGTATTTGCATGCCCCGGAACCGTACACACCCGAATTGACGGATGCTGGCAGTAAGAGTTGAGCCGACAATCGTGCACCCGCATCGGGCCTGCCGTCCCCGGAGCCCAAATCTTGCTGCGCCCGAATGCTGGGGCAGGGGGCCCCGAAAATAGAATGCCAGAGAAAAAGGGTCGTTCATGGCGCAGAAAATCAAGGAAACTCGATCGACTTAGCGCGTCCCCCCCGAGTGTGTCCCCCCCAAGTGTGGTTAGTTCCTGCGGCGAGCGTGCGCCGTCGGCCGTCCCTGCATCAGACAACACCCACAGTAGAGTTTTGGTTTCTAAGCGATTTTTCTTTTGACTTTTTCATACCTCGAAAAGTAGACCTCGGAGTTGGATCAACACAGACAAGTCTGAGCTGCATCGGAAGCAATAAAGAAAAGCCCGCTCAACATTGGTGCCGATCCTCTAGCTGGAGAGTCGCGAGTAAAGATCCACTCAGTTGGACAACTGGTTGCGACGGCATATTTACACCTATTATTGCTACAGCCGATAGATCCTTGGATACAATGGCCAGCGAGAACAAGTCCTCGGACAGCAGCGCCGAGTACACGCTTCACTACTTTACTTTTTCACTGTACTCACTGATGGTGCGGTTCGCTCTCGAATTGGGGAGACGGCTCAACAGTGACAATGCGCCGCAAGTGCAATTGAAATTTGTCAACCTCTCAACGCAGGAGAATCTTGGTGAGGAATATCTCACTACAATCAGCTCCAAAGGCCAGGTATGTCGCCGTTGTAGCAGAAGTGAGTTGCCTTCTGCGTCGTTGAGACGGGGAGAAAATATAGAGTAGCATTCACTCACAGTTGCCCAAACCAGGTGCCTGCCCTGACTTCGGACACACTTGAGTCGGGGCTTAGTGATAGCCAAGAAATCGCCAAGTGGCTATGCGAGAAGCAGCCCGAGCTGGTTCCTGCTGCCCACAAGGACACCATTGACAGGTTGATGAAGAAGCTGTATCGCTTTCATCTCAAGGGACTCAACATTGCGCCGGAAGCAGCGAGCAATGGCATACCAAACGTGGCAGCGGCCATGCTCGAAGACGCCAGCATCTCAGACAAGCACCGACGGGCTCTAGAGATCAAATCCATCTTGTAGGTACACGGCAGCTGAAGCGCCGCACATGTGGCGTCGGATCGCAGCAGGGCACAAGCTGACACTGCGGCAGCCACGACACCCTGCATAGTAGGACGATAGAGGCCGAGCACATTGAGCAGGTAGAGACACACGTGTCCGAGTTGATGGCGGAACTGGCGGGCATCATCGAGGAGCACAAGGCAGAGGGCTCACGGTGGATATTCGGGCCGCGGCCGACCATTCTGGATGCGTACGCGTCGGCGCTCATGATTCGGCTGCTGGACAATGAGCGACTGGAGCTGCTGCCGCCCGCGGTGCAGGCGTTCGCGAGAGCGGTGCAGAGTTCAGACGAATGGAGGCAGGTGACGCACGGGCGCCCGACAGTATACGATGCGTCGACAATGGGCCCTGCGGCGGAGCTGGATCCTGAGTGAGAAGGAGTTGGTGGGACAGCGACACGAGACGAAGAATTGGGCAGTGGTGGTGGTTTACGGAGTAGTTGGGAGGGGAATGTGGCATCGCGGGGAACAAGGATGGAGCGGTAGCGGCGTGTAGCGGCAGCAGCGGCAGCAGCAGCAACGGCGGGGCTTATTACTGATACTGGGATCTATTTAATAGGCCGTCGCAACCGGTGAGAATTGCACAGGATATGGGCAACCTGGCTCATGAATGCCGAATGGTATTTACAATTTGGAGCTGACAAGGGACAAGGGGGGGCCGGTTGGTGCACTGGTGCGTCGTGCGCGTGGCTTGGTTGAGATGGTGTGGTGCAAAAGGACCATTGTTGCAGCTACGCTCGGTTAGGCAGGTGAGGCAGGCAGGCAGGCAGAATCACTGATACAGCCTGAACGGGGAAGAAAACAGCCACCGAGTCGAACGGGAAAAGATGCGATACATCATTACATGAAATAAATAAATACTAATAGTAAAAAGTGAAGGGGGCGTCCAAAAAAAGGCTAGGGCCATCACTTATCACCTGCCTATGTATCACCCTATCTACATATCACTGACCAAAAAAGCCATAAAAAAGATAAAAAGAAAAAAGAAAATCCAATTCAAAAGGGCTTTTGCGACACTGGCTGATGATCCACATGCCCCTTTGACTATTCATCTATTGGTCCATTTGCCAATCTGCCCCAGCTTGCTCGGCCTGCTTCTACTGTAGTCTGTACCACAGTACCAGTGATAACAGGTAACTACCTACTTCGTACCTTGCCGTCTTCGGAGTCATTATTCGTACCTATGAAGTACCTACCTAGTTACCCCAGTGGCCCACTGCCACTGCCCACTGGCCCCCCTCTTCCTTCAGCCGTTGCCCATCCTTTGCTGGTCCTTTGCCCTTGGGATTTTCTCTCACGCCTTGTCCAGCGTGCAAAACGAGGCCGACTGCGCGACTCGTCCCTTGCAACAGACTTTAAATTTCATCCTTTTTTTGGTGTCCTCTTTGCTCGCGCGGGCCGGCTATTTAGGTCATCTTTTTCAGCGGCTCTCTCTTTGCAGCGCCCAGCCGTTGGCCCACACCTGCCTCTCTTCCCCGCCAAACTTGTTCCCCCAGATATTCCCAACTCAAAAGTGGTTTCCAAAAAGGGTCTACGCAAACACTGCGCGACAGCCCAGCATTCGCTTCTCCCTCGATAGAGACACGAGCAGAGACCTAGCACCCTGTGCGGTCCTCTGCCGCCGTCGCCGTCTCCCACCATGGCTCCCAGAATCTTTCGCAAGCGCCATCAGGCCGAGGAAATCACCCCCATCCCGGCCTACGCCGCCGACCTCGACGTCGCCGGCATGGAGCAGCTCAAGCACCTCCACGAGTTTGAAAAGATGCACAAGTTTGACCCCAACTTTCCCATAGACGAGCTCAACGACCTCGATGCCGCCATTGCCACCTGCAACGCCGAAAAGGGCATCGAGATTGAGCACGCCCTCATGGAGGACAACAGCCCCTACCCCGAGGTTCGCGCCGTCGTTCGCAACTACGATGTCGACGTCCCTGCCAACACCGTCCGTGCCTGGGTCATTGGCATGTTTCTCTGCACACTCGGCTCCGGCATCAACATGCTCTTCTCCCTCCGTGATCCCACCATCACCATCAACACCTATGTCATTCAGCTCATCGCCTACCCCATCGGTCGCGGCTGGGATCTCATCATGCCCGATCGCGTCTGGAATCTCTTTGGTCTCAAGTTCAATCTGCGTCCCGGCAAATTCAACTTCAAGGAACACGTCGTCATTGTTGCAATGTCCAATGCAAGTAATCCCATACATGGTCCTCTGCTCTATCCCCACGCTGACTCCCCCCACCTCTAGGCCTCGTATGCTGGCGGCGTCTTGTATGCCACAGATGTTCTCCTGACCCAGCGCATATTCTACAAGCAGACCTTTAGCTACGCCTTTCAGATGCTTTTTGGAATCACCACTCTCTGCACCGGCTACGGTCTCGCCGGCCTTGCCCGTCGATTCCTCGTATGGCCCGCCGCCATGATCTGGCCTGCCGATCTCGTCAACTGTGCCCTCTTCTACAGTCTGCACGACCACTCACCTTCAGATCCAGCAAAGACAAATGGCTGGTCCATCGGCCGCTACCGCCTTTTCCTCATCATTGGCACCTCGGCTTTTGTCTGGTACTGGTTCCCGGGCTGGATCTTCCAAGGACTCTCCTACTTTACTTGGATTTGCTGGATCGCTCCCAACAATGTCATCGTCAACAAGCTCTTCGGTGCTGCCCACGGTTACGGCCTCATGCCCATCACCTTTGATTGGACCGTCATCAGCGGCTACGTCGGTTCGCCCCTCATTCCACCTTTTCACGCCATCTTCAACGTCATACTCGGTGTCTTGGCCACCTTCGTCTTCCTCTCCTGCGGTATTCATTTTAGCGGCACCTGGTTCTCCGACTACCTTCCTGTCCAGTCCGGTGACTCGTTCGACAACAAGGGCAAAGACTACAACGTCTCTCGCATCCTTGATGCCAACTTCAAGTTCAACGAGACTGCCTACCACCAATACTCTCCGCTATTCCTCCCCACTCAGTTTGCGCTCGCATACGGCACATCCTTTGCCGCCGTGTCCGCCGTCTTGATTCACGTTGCTCTCTACCATGGGCGGGAAATTTGGGATCAGTTTAAGATGGCGCGTCATCAGGAGGATGACGTCCACATGCGTCTCATGAAAAAGTACCGCGATGCCGAGGACTGGTGGTATGCCGCCCTTTTTGTCGTCATGATGGCCATCTCATTCGCAGTCGTCGCCGGCTGGGACACGGGTTTCCCCGCCTGGGCCTTTGTCGTCTGTATTCTGCTTCCCATCATCTGGCTCATCCCCATTGGTCTCGTCCAGGCCATTACCAACATGCAGCTTGGTCTCAACGTCTTGACTGAGTTCATCATTGGTTACATGGTTCCCGGACGTCCCCTCGCCATGATGATGTTTAAGAATTACGGCTACGTATCCATGTCTCAGGCCCTCTACTTTGCCCAGGATCTCAAGCTTGGCCACTACATGAAGGTTCCTCCCCGAGTTATGTTTGCCTCGCAGCTTATCGCTTCCATCTGGTCTGCCATTGTGCAAATCCTGCTCATGAACTGGGCACTCGACAACATTCCCGATGTCTGCTCGCGCGACCAGAAAGACAGGTTTACTTGCCCTGGCGGCCGCGTCTTTTACACGGCTTCTGTTGTCTGGGGCGCTATTGGTCCCGCTCGCATCTTCAGCAACGGTGCCATTTATTCGTCTCTACAATGGTTCTGGCTCGTCGGCGCCGTTACCCCGATTCTCACTTGGCTCTTAGCCCGCCGTTGGCCCAAGTCATTCTTGCGCTACATCAACACCCCCCTCATCTTCGGCGGTGCCGGCCAGATCCCTCCGGCCTCGGTTTACATCTACCTCTGCTGGGGTATCGTTGGTGTTGTCTTTAACTTTTTCATCAGACGCCGCTACACGGGCTGGTGGCTCCAGTACAACTACATCACCTCTGCGGCGCTCGACTGCGGCCTCATTGTATGCACGCTTGTCATCTTCTTTACGCTGTATTTGACGAAGACAATGGCGCCGCAATGGTGGGGCAATACCACAGCATTGCACACGCTTGATCACCGCGGCACCGCGATTGTCACGAAACTGCCTCCTGGCGAAACGTTTGGCCCTAGCACTTGGCGCTAAAGCATGTGCACTTTGCGAACCTAGCACCCTGACCTCTGATATCATGTGAATGAAATTTGATGAAGAAATTGTTTATTTGAAAGAGATGAAAGACGATCCTCATTTCTTCCGATAGCTACGATGGAGTATTGGCGTATTGTTTTTGCGTAGCATGTTTTTAGATAATGCACGATGCATACGGGATATAGCGATACCTAATTACGATTATGATCTACCTGTGGCGTCCGACTAGGCGGTTTTGAATCCCGATTGTTTTCTTGATGCTGTTCCTTCACGCTGTTGCCAGTCCCTAGCGTCAGAATAGAGCGAATATGCCCAACTTGGACTAGCGCATATCGCTCTCACGCGAGGGTACAGTCACGTGCGCCAGGCCATGTCTGAGTTAGGGCTCGCCGTTCTCAAGGGCGCAATTTTGGCCCTGCTTTTGTGGACGAGCAACCCCACTGTTTTGCACCCGCCGTCCACTGGAAAAAAGCCCTTCTCGCCTGTCGCCCTCTTGCCCTACAACCTCTTGACCCAAATTTGCAGTCTGGTTTCATTCATCCACCAACGACCACAGCAACACCGACAAAATGAGTACGTCTCTCACCACTACTTGCAAAATGCCACCGTGATGTGTTGAACGAGAAATCGACGAGAGAAATTGCTTCCCAGCCTGGTTTTCCATGTTGGGTGTCGCCCTTGTCACGGCTGGCGGGCTGTTTGAAAACGGACGTGGAGGCGGAGGAGAAGATGGAAGAGAGCAACGAGAAAACACCACGACGCTACATTTCCATTCGACAGATCACGAGACAAACCTTTGTTGGGCAATTGAATGCGACGACGCACGGCGGATCGACTTGGATATTCGACATGGATACGTGGTCTGGGAGGGGAAACCTCTCGTCGATTTCTCTTCAACCTCGTCATGCAGCTTTTGCTCGCAGACAAGGCCCGTTCATGAAACTGACTGTTTGCTATAGCCAAGGGTACTTCCAGTTTCGGTAAACGCCACAACAAGTCGCACGTTCTGTGCCGACGATGCGGTTAGTTCTTTCCCCCATCAACGAGACGGGCTCGAATCTCGAGACAGCCATTGGAACGGCACGCGTGGCCGAGTTTGGGTTCAGTTACAACGCGCGAAAATGGCATTACTCCTTTCGCACCCCAGGCCCCTTTCTCACTCGCTGAAGACGAACGCACACTGGCAACGCACTGCGTGGACCAAGACGCTCGTTTGTTTCGACGCGGGAGGGAGGGCCCAAGGGGGGGAGGAGGGGGAAGGGACTTTTGCAGAGTCTTGAACCAGATGGGAACGACGGCCGCGGCGTGCCGCACGGATCGGACTCTTTTTGAAGACGTTTTCCGCCCAGCTCGCGCTCTCCCTCACATGGAACCCCGTTTTCAGAAATACTGACGTGCTTTTACTCTAGGTCGCCGCTCTCTTTCCGCCCAGAAGAAGGAGTGCGCTTCTTGTGGCTACCCTAACGCCAAGATTCGCAAGTGTACGTTTCCTTTCCTCGCTTTTACATGAACGACGAATGTCTTTTGAGATGGTGGAAGCTGACAAACCTGCTCGTCACAGACAACTGGAGCGAAAAGGCCAAGCGCAGAAAGACTGTCGGTACTGGCCGCACGCGCTACCTCAAGGATGTCTCGCGCCGCTTCAAGAACGGCTTCCAAAGCGGCCAGCCCAGCGGCGCCCGCGGCGCCTCCAAGGAGTAAAATGTCTCTCTGGTCTTCTTTGTCACTGCCACAGACGATGGACAAGTTGAGATGTTGAAACAAAAAAAAGAGTCCAGATTTCGACAAGCTGAAAAAAAGGATAATTTACGACGTTGATTTTTGAGACGATGCGTTGGCATGGATTTGGGTTGGGGTAGAGGCTCTCCCTCGATACTTGAAAGGCCCATGGGGTTAACTGGGGTTAACTCTTCTTTTTTTTGTGTCTTGTTGATTTATCGGAGCATTAAAAAACATTCAAGAAACCATGATTCATTTGATTCCCCCATCAAGGCGTTACTGTTTCCATGTGTCATGATGAACTGCCATGCTCGGGAAGAGACACGATGTAGTAAGATTCATGGTGTTTTGGGAAAAGAGTGAGTTTGCCGAATATGGAGAGGGACTGCTAATCACTCTCACGCAGTGGCTATTTATTCCTGCATAGAAAAGGGAAGCGGAATTTTGGGGTCAAGTTTATGCTTGTGTTTGACAATTGTAATGCGGGCGCGAGGTTCGATGGAAGAATGAAAGCAACTGGGGGGACTAGATGAAGAAGATATGCTAATCACACATCAACACTACCCATTACTGCCGCTGGCGTCACAGTTCCCCTTTGCCGTGCTCTCTGGTCGTATAAATCCGCCCATTCCAGAACGATGCATCAAAAAAACGCAAGTACAAAATAGTAGTAAGGAAGAAAGTTTTCCGCCGCATTCGCCTACAATGACTGTTCTCTAGATGACCAACCAACGATGCGCCATCATCTTCTCTCCCCCCCTTCTATCCCCCCCGACTCACGCGCCCCTCTCAAACACGCGCACGCTGCCGTCGCCCGCGACGTGATACAGCAGCTCCTCGCCCCCATCCCCGTCCCGGTCCCGGGCCGTATCCCCGTGGCTCGCCGCCGCCGCCGCCGCAGCGCCGACAACAATCCGCAGCACGCCGCTGACGTCGGCCGCCGCGCCCGTGTCCAGCCGCCGCAGCGAGACGATCTGGTCGGCGGCGTGCGCCTGCCCGAGCACCAGCGCGGCCTGCTCCCGCTCCAGCCTCGTCGTCCGGGCCGTCCCCTGCATGTGAACGAGGGGTTCGTCGGCCGCGAGGGTGAGAAGTGTGGAGTGCACGTTCTGGCAGTGGGAGAAGACGAGATGGAATCGACAAAAGTTAGCTCGACATGGTTATTGGTTTTTTTTTTTTCTCTTTTTCATTCCAACAAGTTTGTTGGATTGTTTGCGAGGAGTTGTGTAAAACAGGGAGCTAGCTAGAAGCGGAAGAAGAAGAACAAGAGAAAGGGAGAAGAAGAGAGAGAGAAAACAGGAAAAGAAAACGTACCTCTCGTAGACTCATAATCAAGCTCGCCGCGCCGGCCGCGCCGCTGCCGCTGCCCGTGGCGACGTACGCATCCAGCCCGTCCACGAGCAGCACCGTCCTGCTTCCCGCGGTGAGGCGCGCCGTCGCGGCATCCACGCAGGCCCTGACAACGTCGTTACTGTTTGCCGTTGTCGTCGTCGTCGTTGCGCCGCCGCCAATGACGATGCCGTTGCCGCCGGGTACCGCCGGCGCGCACAGCCCCGTGAGCCCGTCGACAAAGGCAAAGCGCCCGTTTTTGCAAAGGGCGTTCAAATCCATGCCCTAGAAATAGAAAAAAGAATGACGAGACAGGTTAGTCATTGTCATCTTTTGAATCTAAAAGGCAAAGAAAAACGCAAACAAAAGAGGAAAGGCAAGTGAGTAAGTGAGTGAGTGAGCGAGCGAGTGAGAGAGAGCAGGATATAATGCTCATATCTTGGACAGCATTACATTTCCTTTTCTCTAGCACCACTCAACATGTTCGTCATTACACCCGCCTTTGAATCACTAGCCATGAAAAAAGGAAAAATACTTGCCAATCTCGCACAGCCATCCGCCCAAAACCTCTCATCCCTCAAAAAGCTCACCAGCACAACCCCAACAACTCCTGGCTCCTCCACACCCCGACCACCACCACCACCACCAACACCCGCCAGCAGCGCGTACAGGTACCGCAGAACCAGCCAGTTGGCGCTCGCGCCCTGCACCGCCGTCACCACGGTCAGCGAGCCCTCGTCGCGCGCGAGCGGCCCAGAGGCCACGTACGCTTCGAGACGCGGCGGTATCCGGGACGAGGAGGACGGCGTCCGCGGATATGAAGAGGACGCGGAGGGAGGAGGAGGAGGAGGGGGCATGACGTTTTGTTCGCAACGACTGATGCTTGGGATTTGTCGGCGTCGTCCACGCACAGTGTGGATTTATTCAAGTTTTCTTTGGCGCCGTTGGCTGTGTTGATCTGCCTGATGATTCAATGGTGCTTTTCAGAACATGAAAGAGAAAAGAGAGAGAGAGGAAAAGAATCAAAAGTTGTCGTGGCGTTGGTCGAGTCTGGGATTTTGCTACTAGAGATGCTGGCCTGGTAGCTAAACCAGAGCTGGGCGCAAAATACACAACCTTTGGTGGGGGCGGGGACGGTACGACTCGCACTGTCTAATTTACAAACGGCGAGTGTTCTTGCACCAAGTTGCCACAAAGGTATAGTCACTGCAAACATGCAATAAAGCTATTTAAAAACATTACCAAAGTATGATAGATTATCTCATTTAAAGTCGTGAAATCATGAATCTAGGTGGAAGTCTAGGTGGAGCCACACCAACCGAGGGCGACTAGCAATGCAAAACAACTCCAAACAAATTAGAAAAGCAACCGTCCTAGGAGACATTACATCCTAGAAAGCAGTTCATAGGCCATGCCATGCATAATCCAAAGTGTCCCACAACAATCAAAACTTCTCCATCAGGTTCTTGCGAACCGTCCACATGCGCAGACGCTTGCCGTAGATGAAGAGGGGAATCGTAAATAGGAGAAGAAGCAGCTGAATAATGCCAATCCAAATATACACCATCTTTGGACCATCGTCGGCCAACCAGTGGCTGACAAAGAGACTAAACACCAATCCATGCAAAACATTCTTGGTAAAGTTGAGGGTAACAAGAGCCTCGCCAGCGTACTGGCGATAGCTGTCCACGCAGAATGTAATCGACGTGGTGGAGCCAAGGGAACAGCCAAACGACACGATGCCGAAGAACAGGGTTGGCACTATCCAGTGATCTTGAATTTGAGCTGACCATCCAAAGCCCATCAAGCCGATACAGGTCGTGATGAGGATGGGAATGGCCATGACCAATCGAAATTCTGGCTCATACAGGCCACCGTTGCGGCGTGCCATGGCTTTGACAATAATGTCGCTGATTTTGCCGGCCACACCTGTTCCGAGGATGCCCCCAATAAACGGTGAGATGTAGACGAGACCCGTTTGAAGAGCAGTAAAGTTGTACGTGTCTGGATTGCGGTAAATGATGGCCATGGTTTCCGATATGACTATTAGCCAGCCAATGGAGCATGCGTAGACAACAGAGGACCATAGAACAGCCGGATAGGCAAAAAGCACAAAAGGTCGGACAAGAACCTTGTGCCACTTGTCACCATTGAGGCGTCCGTGATATGGTTTCAGTTGTTGAACAAATGACTGGGCAGGCTGCTGGCGTAGGTTATGCGTATATTGGTGAATTTTGGGAGGAGTCGAAAAGCTTGCGGCCGACATGGGCTCTCTGTTAGCAGCATCCTTTCCAGAAAAGTAGTCCATGCCAGATGAATTGCCGATACTACTGCGACCATCTGGGGTTTGCAAGTGGCTTGAATCCTGCGCATTTTGGTGGCTCATGCGAGGAAGCGCCGGCGAGATGGCTATGGGTCCGTCAGCAGCAGACTGAGAAGAGGCAGCTTCGCGCTGAGGCTTTGAAACAGTGATTGAAGGCTGCGTAGGATGCTGCCTGTCTGCCTGGTTGCCGCTATCCACTTGTTTTTCCATGTCGGACGCTTCAGAAAATCCCACGTGAAGGTCCCTATGGTGAACAGGCGACGGGCTATCAGCCACAGTCTCTCCCACATGATGCTCCATCTCAGGAGCGAACCCAACATGAAGATTGTGGTGTCGGGTTTCAGCACCAGGGGAATGAGGGCGCTCGGAGGAGGCTCCAGGGACTGGTACGGTCACCTTGTGTGGGCCATAGCGAGAAGACAGACGGCGAAAGAAGTTTGGTCGACTAGACGGTTTTCTTGTCGGGGTGCGATCCCAGAATGTCTCGGGAACAAAGAGGAATAGCAAAACACCGGCGACTGCCACGATCATGGCCATGATCCTTTCCATCGGTCAGTCGTGGTTAATACAGACAGTGGACAGAGACATACCAGAAGACCCATCTCCAGCCAAATCGACCGATAATGGCGGCACTGACGAGCGGGACCAGATTTTTACCACCGAGAAGCAGCAGCGTGTAAATTCCAATACGATAGGCACGTTCGTGGAGGAAGAAGATCTCGGCAATGGTGGCGGAAGGTAAGCATTCGACGGGGCTAATTGCCATACCCTGAAAGACGCGGGCTGCAATGAGAGAGGAAAAGGAAGGCGACCATCCGGCCCAGAGCGAGGTCCCGATGAATAAAATGGCACTAGCAAGATAGACGGGACGTTTTCCGAATAGAATAGCGGTCGGGGATGCAATGACTGAGCCAACACCCAGACCCATCATGTAGAGGCCAGTGGTGAGGGCGACAGTTTCAACCTCGATGTTGTATTCGTGGGCGACGTCTGTGAAACCGGCGGCGATGAGGGGAGTAACGCCGCCGCCAAGCATGCAGTAAAAGCCGAGAGAGAGAAGTGCAGTATCGCGACGCCAAGATGGCCAGTTGAGAGGATCATTGACCGACTCTTCAGGCTGTGGCTCCAAGATAATTTCGCCATTCTGGGTGGTCTTTTTCTGCTCCTCTGGGGCCGTGGAGGAGTTGTTTGCAGGAGTTCCAGGAGGACCAGGAGTGCCAGGAGCTGGGCGAGAACCACCAGGCGTCGTGGGAATATCAACGGGGAAGCCAGCGGGGATGGAAGAGTGGGAATTGCGAGCGTTCATGTTGCGCAAGCCGAGAGGCTCATTGCGATGGGCGGCAAGCAGCAGAACGGAACCTATGAGATGTGCTGTTAGTGAAGCCAGACAAGTGAGGGTCGACCATCAGAAGGCGTCTCACCCGGAACCTCGACAGTGTTGGGGTCGTTGAGAACACCCATGCTCCATTTTGATGTCACTGGCTGCTGGTCGTCTGAATGATTGGCGGAAGAGCGCCTGCCGAGAAGACGGCGCAGGCCCCAGCGGCCGTTGGGGCCCGAGGGTTTTTCGTCGTACATGGAGGGATCTGACGAGGACATTGACGACGGAAATGGTTTCCAAGAGTAGATGAAGAGATGAGTATGCGGGTAGAAGACGGAACAGGTTGCAAGGCGCAATGGGTTTCGGGGGAAAAGAGTCGCGAAATTGCTTCGAGGTGGCGGCTGAATAGCTCGAGGGAGGCGGCACGTATTAAACCAATTTGCTGCAACAGTGGCAGGCAGGGCGTGAGGCGAGGCGAGCGAAGTGATTGACGATATATAAAATTATATGGCACAGGAAACTCTGGTGGCGGACGGACGATGCCGAGCCGGCAGAGGCGATGCGTCAGGGAACAGAACAAGTTGGACGATGTATAAGACGACACGGGTGAGATGCTAGATGATCAGGTAGGGCCAATAGTACCTGGCGGCGTGAGGCTAGCCAAAAGAGCTTCAAGACGGATGATTCAAGGGTTGACAGATTGAGCCGAGAAGGGGAGGGGAGAGGGAGGTAAAAGTTAGATCGGGCAAGATAGGGAATATCGATAATAAAGATGTCGGATGAGATGGATGACGGCTGCGGAAGGTTATGATTAAGCTCGGCAAGCCACGCGTGGGCAATGTCGAGGGCGAGGATTGAGGGCGAGGATTGAGGGCGAGGATTGAGGGCGAGGATGGAGGGCGGTATGAGGCTAGAACGAGGCAGTCTTTGCACGCCACAGAAGGACGGCAGACTTGGAGGGTGAAGACACGAATATGAATGTGCGGCAAAGAGAGGAGAAGATGTGAGGAGGAGATGTCATTGATATAAAGATGGAGACATGGAGATGGGGACGAATGCAACGCTGGCGTCGTTGCTGGCGTCGTTGCTGGCGCCTAGGTGGGGTTGGTTCGTAGATGGTTGGTTGGTTGTTGTGTTGGAGTGGAGGTGATGGAGGAGGAGGGGAGGCGTGGCTGCCAATACAAAATACGGGTTGTGTGGCTGCGCGGCGGGTCGGTTTAGTGGGAGCGGGTACGGAGTGATGCAGGTTCAATTTCTATACAAGCAGAGATAAAAAGAAATGTTCAATTGAATGGTGCAACTGGCTCAAAGAAAAGAAGACACGGATGATGGGAAAAGATTCCCATGCCATTCATTTTTGGAGCAAGGCAAGCCACACGCGTACGTGGCGCATGCAGCTGCACCACAAGTGGCGTACCTATGCAGCTGCATCATGGGGGTTGACCCTCAATCTGTGCGTCGACAATTTATTGTCATGTTCTATTGTCATGTATCAAGATATAAATACCGAAAAGTTGCAGTGAGCCTCGGTCTACTCCCTTTGCAAGCCTGCAATGCCATCTACCTGCCGTTGGGTGCTTGGATGGCAGGTATTTGAGCACCGTGACGAGGCGGCTCAGCAGACCCCTACCATGACCTCATCAGACATGCCTACCGAGGGTCCCTATAGGCTATAAGTACGAGTCAATAATAACTTAATAAGTAGGGATGTTCTCCATCTATTATAATTAAGCCATGCCAATTTACAACGGATGTGGCTCACGGTCCTCTATCATGTGTCCAATGCTGCCAACCTGGTATTATTATGAGCCTAATAAGGATAACTCAGTATATACTCGATACGGATTACTTGGTACCATGGGCCATGGGCCATGGACCATGATGCAACATGCAGCTCGTCTTTGAATTTTTTGTTCAACCTTGTCCGTCTATTTACTCATTCCAACATTTCATATTAATCGACAATTACCACCTTGCCATGATCCCAAACTAATTCCTGCATTCCAGCCCCATTGTACCTACGGCTTCGACTCTCGAGACAACAACAACCGCCATTGATGAACCCTTGTTTGGTCCCTTGTCCTATCCACTCTCCTAGCTACCTCAGCCTATCAGCCTACGAATACAAACACCCTATTTATTTACCTGAGGCTACACCTGACAAAGCTTATTCCGTCTCTCCCACAACATGTCAACATCCATCACTTCTCAATCCATCACCAAATCATCACCTCATAAAATACCTGACCAATGTCGCTCACCGCCGCCCCCGCCCCTCGCGTCTTGGCCGCCAGCATGCGCCGATCCATCCACATCACGAGTCGTTACCAGTCCATGCATACCACCCCTGCATCGCCTCTGCTTCCACCACCACCACCACCATCTACCTCATCTGCCTCATCTACCGGTCCCGTTGTCCTCTTGGCCGCCGTCACCGCACATAGTCTTCTGACTCGGGCCAAACTCCGGCCTCGCCCCGCGTGCTCGACCCCGCATGTCCATCACCACCGCCCACGCCATGCCGCCTTGCTGTCGACATCCGCCTCGCGCCACGCCAAGAACCAAGTCTTTTCCCCGTACGTTGTAATCCCGACGTCTCTTCTTGACCATCCCTTCGACTAGCTACCCATCTTGGTCTCCCCCTTTGTCATCTGACCAAAATCTTCTTCCCCCGCTACAGAGTACGCAACAATGACACTTTTCAAACCTACCTCGCAACGTCGTCATCGTCGCGCACCCCGCTCCTGACCCTCTGGACCGCTTCTTGGTGCCCAACCTGCCGTACCGTCGAGCCCCTCATCCGTGCCCTGGTCGAGTCGGGCGTCGGCGAGGAACACGGCGGCGTCGCCCTCGCCTCCGTAGAATTTGACAGTCCCGACATCATGTCTGCCGGCGCCGACGGCCTCGCCATGACCTACATGATTACTGCCATACCCACCCTGCTCAGCTTCGACGCCGGTGAGGCGCAGACCACCACCAAGATCACAAATGCGAGGCAGCTGGCTGATCGCGAGTTTCTCACCCAATGGATCCGGAACGAAGCCCGGCGTCATGGCGGCCGTGGAGGGGGCGGCCCCTCCCTCCCGTCTTTTGGCGGCTTATTCGGCCTCTCCAAGTAGACGGCCACTGTCATGTATTTAGATGTACTTTTGTTTCCACTACAGTATATAACCTCCCATCTCGGCCACCTCCCAGAGCAACATCTTGCATGTTTTGCTACATGTACACAATGTGTCTAGTCTCACAATGTCTAGTAACACAATATGTCTAGTAGACGAGTTCGTACAGCTATACCAGCGACATGGGCTTTCGAATCGGATATATATATGTCATGGGCGCCAAAGGCTACATTCAATTTCCCAGTTCAAGGCGACAAGGGCGCCGTTGCTTCTTGTCCTCGTAGGGGTTGTGTTATTAGGGGCGTCCTAATCGGGCGAGTGGACCAGCACTTTGTGCGAAAGACGCGCCGACGCGTTCTCGGCCAAGATTACCAGTAACATGTTGATCTCATCAACCCGTTACAAGTGATTCCAACTTACGGGTTGCTGCACTCTACTTTGTCGTCAAGATCAATTTACGTCTCGAAGCAATTCATAAAGCATAATGCCCCGCAAGCGTACCGCCCCCAGTGACAGCGGCACCAGCCAGGCCAAAAAGACCAAGACAACAAAGGCCGCCGCCAGCACAGAGGCCGCTCCCATCCAAGAGGTCGGCCCCAGCGACAGCGGCTCGAGCCGGGCCAAAAAGACCAAAACAACAAAGGCCGCACCAAAGACGCCACTTGCCCCCTTACTCAGGGTTCCCGAGAGATGGTCAGCCGTCTCTGCCTCGGCTAATGTTGCCAGAGCACACGAGGAACGGCTGGCCAAGCCCGATGAGGCGTGGGTGTGGGAATGCTCCTGTCCGCCTCGGTTCGAAAGACCACTCGCGTCTTTTTGGGAAGACGAAGAAGGCCAAGAGGACGACGAGGATAACGAGGACAAGGAAGCGAAACAGCCCGAGTGCGACGGCGGAAAGACGTGCATGTGCGACAAAAAGGCCGTGGACCATCCGGACCACCCGTGGGTGCTGACTATGGCTGGAAAGCAGTTGTACCTGTCTCAGTACGTCCTGGCCACTTTGCGTGACCCGGACAACTTCCAGATGTACACGCACAACGACCACTACGGCTACGGGCTCATTGAAATACTGCAGAACTTGATTCTTGACTATTCGGAGAGTTGCAATTGGAAAGAGTCGTGGTGTGTCCTCGAGGCTGCCGTCATGTGGCTCCTGGACCCCGAGGCCGACGCGATAATGCAGTAAGTAAAGTCCTCAACCGAGTACGGTCAAGAACAACGTGACTGACGCGCGGTGGTCATGCAGGGTGGACACAGGGGATGTTGTACAGGAAACGTACAGTCTAATCGGTCGCATGTTCCTCCACATGCTTGCCATACTCGAACTCGAAGGCCGGAGCGTCAGGGACGGAGTTCTGAACCTCGGTACCATCATGGCGCTGTATATCAAGCTGGCGCAGGATTCGCGCCAGCATAATCTGCTTTGCGAGGACGAGGAGGACGAGGAGCTCGCCGGCGGCATTATATACAGCCCCCCTCGCTTTGACGACTACGTGCTTGCGTACGCCAACAAGTTTGACGTTACACTCCGGGGACCCAAGGGACTGGACAAGTTGATTAGCGAGTGTCGCCAAGTCGACCTGCCGGAGGTGACGCTCGAAAATCACGACCCATGGAATTTCTTTGAGACGTTGCACGACTACCAGGGAGATAGTTTCCGAATGCCCCGTCTGCTTTTCGATGAGACAGAGTACATAGGCATCGGCGGGGATCGATACGACATTTCGAGCTGGAGACCGGTAGAGCGCAGGGAAGCCAACTTTGATAAGAAGGATCCGTTCACCAGGACCATGATTAATGCGGTCAAGAAGGGCCTCGTGATGCACCTTGGTTAGAGGGCACTGTATCGGGACCTGGTTCTCGTGTGGTATTTGCAAGTTGCGAGGTTTTTGCACATGTTGAATATTGCTGTACGTAGTGTAACATGACTGTATATTTTTGTCAGGGCACCGTAGCCAAAGAATTAGCAGTGCGTTGCAGGGTCCGGGTAGTACCAGATCACGTTGGGAGAGATTCCTGCCGGGACGGCCCGCACAAACGCGAGCAATATTTAAAATCTCCTTTGGCGACGACATCGCTCATAGCTGCCCAAGCGCAGGCTGGATGATAGCACGGCCACAATGTCTACAAGCACAACCGCCGCCAAGTTGCTCCATCATGATTGCACGGTCTGGCGCGCGAGCAGCCAAGCCGCGTCTACTCTTTACGAAAAGGGGACAAAGCTCTGGACAAGGCAGGATCTAACTGACATTGAGGAGCAACTCGCAGATTGCAAAAATCGCAGCGTCTTTACCGTCCGCGCAATCGACGGCACGACCCTGGAAATGGCAAATCCCATGTTTGGCATAGACTCACCCATATGGTAAGAGGAATTTCCACTCGTCCACTCGTCCACTCGTCCACTCGAAAAGAACGTGGCTTGCTGACCGTTCACTATAGGAAGCCCTGCGTTCGGTTCCAGGAATACTGGTCGCTGGTCAAGGAAAAGCCCGAGGGCCCGGAGCAGACCTATCTCTGCTCATACCTGCCGAGCTGGAGCAACACCACGGCCCGAAGCTTTCGTGGTGTCATGGCGGACCCCGGTGGGCTCTTTGAGAAGAAGAGGCTTGCCTGGAACGAAAGCCGTAGCTGTGCGCTGCTGCGAATGCAGCTGGAGCAGATGCCTGCGATGAAGAGGGTCGAGAAGATCATTTGCTTTGGGTTGGGCGACATTTGCCGCCGGCCCGCAGAGTGGGTGAGAAAACACTTGGCCAAGCACGACAATGCGGAAGCTCGGTTTGTTCGCAACGCCATGATTCAGCACGCCATTGCCCTCACGCTGGCCCAGATATGCAGCGGCGCGGGGGGCCGCAAGGTCAAGCTGCTCGCCCAGGACCCAGACTACACGGACGAGGCCAAAGAGATGCTGACCAAACATGGCTTCACCATTGTCGGAGACTATGGCGCTGGCGGATTTGCAGAGGTGGACAATGACAGCGTGGTAGTCTCCCTCTTTGTCGAGGCGCCGTTGAAGCAAATCGTCGCCGACATTGCACGACCTCTGATGATGGTCAGCACTGGCTTTGGGGTCTTTAACGATTCAGAGTGCGTCTGTTTTCTTTTTCTTTTCTTTGATACCGTGTTGATTGATCCGGGAGCGCTGTTGCCGTTTTTCTAATCCGTAACCTTTTTGCAGGAAACCTTATGCGGATGCGGACTCGCCTCGGACGGTAGCCATGTGGAAAGAATACGAGGACAAGATTGGCTTTCCCGTCTCTGATGAAGACGACGAGATCAAGACGATGCTGCAGGACGTGCATCTTTACGTGAGAAGGGATATTTAGTACCTGGTCCGCAGAAACAGCGGAGTCTGGAAGCGGGAAACTGCAGTGTAGGCAAATCTGCAGGGAGTGCCTCGCTTATGAAGATTATGTAGTTCGGCCATTCCAAAGTACCTTCAGTGTTGCGGGCCCCCGGCCAGATAACTTTATGCCGCAGCATGAGCTCGTCCCAGGCTCTCTCAGCTGGGTTGCCCTTTACCTTGCAAACTAACGTGGTGATCGCCAGCGCTGCACCGAAGCGGCTAGCACGTTTGGATGCTTACCTAGGTACCTTGACAAAAAGAACGCCGTTTTGGTGGGGAAAAGTGGTTTGTTTGTACTCCGTAGGCGCCCAGTAATCCTGCTAGAACAATCCGACACCCCCGCTGCTGACGTCTTGCATACCAAGACACCATTTGCCCATTTCACCATCATCAACCATGACGGATTGTGAACCCGCTGCTTGAATATAAATTACATGGTCGCGACCGCCAAACCCTTTTCCTGAAAAGGCTGCGAGGCCCATCTGCCACTGCCGTTGCTTTGAAGCTCTCCGTCATCCAACTGGTTCTGGCCCACCACTGGGAAGCCAGCCCATCCAGCAGCCAGCCAGCCAGCTACGAATAAGGTAGGTAGGTAGGTAGGTAGGCAGCAAGCAGCCAGGGCTGCTGCATTATTCCCGCCCTGGTAAGTCCCTGGCGCCTTGTTTCATGATAACCCTTTGTTGCTCAGTTCCACCGTCCCACCGCGAGCTACCTACTGTCATGCCATCATGGGCTCACCAAGCACAAATCACAGCTCATCTCCAAACAGCCTTGTGCGAGACCTGACCCTATCTGAGCCTGCAACAGGCCAAACCGCTTCCCTCGGCTTAATTTGAAAAATCCAACAAACAATAACAGCCACTTGCAGTTTGTTGCGGCTAGTCACCACTAGTTTCCTAACTGCAACTGAACTGACCTGGCGTGCCTGGCCAACTCATCAGCTCTCCCCCGCCCGCTCTGTGGTAGCTGAGCTGCCCCTCATCCTCAATCCCCCCCGGTGACCGCAAAATCAGGGGCAGGAAAATAAAACCGAGCTTTCTGTAAATAACAGTAGCACTTGCAGCCAAAGCAAAGTACCGGGCCAAATTACCAGTTTTCACCATGTCGGACGCTGGCTGCAGGTACGTGATTTTCTCAGGACCACCATGCCTTGTCTATCCTCCCTCCTCGGTTACTGTACTGGAACGGAACCTAGGCGCGTAGTGGACCGACTGACCGCACCGCCAAGGTCTAGGTAGTTGCTGCAACGTCGTGGTCAATCGCTCTTTCGACACTGCAACCCCCCATCTCCATTATCTTCCACGCAATCTCAGACTGACTCTTGCCTCCCGCTTGCCTCACATAGTACGCCCAAGCGCTCCAGATCGTCGGCAGCCCTCGCCTTGCTCAGACGACGAGAACCCCGCGACGAAGAGTCGGGCTCCGACGACGCTCGCTCCACTGCCGGAGGCGCAGCATCTACCAAGCAGTCCTCAAAATCTTCAATCCTGCCCCTCTCGCGCACCATTTCTCATACAAGCAAGCTCTCCTTGAGCATAACACCCTCCCAGAAACAACAACCTCAGCAACAGCTGCAGCAAGCGCCGCCTGCCATGAAGCCCGTAGGCCTCGCTCAGGACAAGGCCCCCAGCCTCGAGCAGTCTGTTCGCAAATTCCGCGTTGTCGAGGCCGTTCGAAATGGCGACACGGCCGCTATTTCAAAAATTATTCGCGAGTCTGCCGATGGCGCCCGCCGCGCCAGCGTTTCCTCTAATGCCACCTGCGCAACTACTGCTCCGACAGCTCTTGAAGATACCACCGTCCTTCACCTCGCCATGCAGTGCGCCGAGTTCCCTGTCATCGAATACGTCTTGTCCGATGGAGCTGGCATGGTCGACATCAACGCGCGTGACCGCGACGGCAATACCCCTCTTCATATCGCTGCCATCCACGGTCGCACCGCCGCAGTGAAGCTTCTCCTCGAGCAAAAGGACATCAATGAAGCCCTCGTTAACCTTCAGGGCAAGTTCCCCATCGATCTCGCCAAGAATCCTGAAATCTTCCAGCTTCTTCAGCTGTCGTGTTCGCTTTTTACCGACTCCAAGGTGCGGCAGGTCCAGGAGCTCATTGCCAAGGGCGACTACGACACCCTTGCGCAGGTCCTCGAAGAGCCCCGCCTCAAGGCTGTGCTCGACATCAATAGCCCCGAGTTTGTCTCGGAGCCGACCACTTTGCAGACTGGCGGCACGCTTCTCCACGAAGCTGCACGCCAGAAGAATATTGCACTCATCCAGGTTCTGCTTCTCCATGGCGCCGATCCCTTTCGCCGCGACCGCAAAGGCAAGCTGCCCCAGTCCATCGCGCACGATGATGCCACCAAGTCCATTCTCAAAAAGTCTCCCGCTGCCGTCGCCGCTCAGAGAGGAATTCAAGAAAAGGCTGTTCTTGGCCAGGCTGCTAGCCAAGGCGCCGCCACGGGTGCTGGTGGCGAGCTCGTGGCTGGCAAAGAAGCCCGCGAGATAAAGGGTTACCTCAAAAAATGGACCAACTACCGCAAGGGCTACCAATTACGCTGGTTTGTCCTCGAAGACGGCGTTCTGAGCTACTACAAGCACCAGGATGATGCGGGTTCCGCTTGCCGTGGCGCTATCAACATGCGCATCGCCAGACTCCACATGAGCCCAGACGAAAAAACCAAATTTGAAATCATTGGAAAGTCTTCGGTCAAGTATACACTCAAAGCCAACCACGAAGTCGAAGCCAAGCGCTGGTTCTGGGCTCTCAACAACTCGATCCAGTGGACCAAGGACCAGGCCAAGGAGGAAGAGAGGCAGACGGCCAGAAATGCCGAGCTTCTTCGCCAGGCCAAAGCTGACCCCAATGCACTTTCCATCCATGAATCACACAGCGAGAGCGCGAGCATCTCAGACCGTCGTCAAAGTAGCTCGCATCTGCCGTCGCGGTCCATTTCAAGCACCAAGCTCTCCCCACAAAAGACTGACCTCACGAGAGCTAGCACCACAGGTAGCGTCGACGAAGAAGATACTTTCGATGCCACCACCGACGGTGGGTTATCACGAGTCCATGACGGTGCTGCCGTCATTCCAGGAGAGGAAGACGAAGACGACTATGACCAACGTAGCGTGCGCCAGGATCCCAGTTCGACCAAGGATGCTCTCAATATTACAGCACAATCGGCCAAGCTGCAACTTGAGACCATGACGAGTGTTCACAATGCTATGATGGCTGAGCTCTCACAGCGACCTGCCACCGCGCTCTCCGACACCATGGTCACACAGGCTCTTTCGACGTACGATGCGGGTATTCGCAGCCTGACGGGTCTCATCGGGGATCTTTTGAGGATATCCAAGGATCGCGATGCCTTTTGGAAATACAGACTTGAGCGAGAGACCAACATGCGCCAGATGTGGGAAGAGAGTATGGCCCAGGTTGCACGTGAACAGGAGATTCTTGAAGCCCGTGTAGACGAGTCAGAGAAGAAGCGAAAACTTACCAAGAAGGCCCTGCGCGAAGTCATGGAGGGAGGTACTCCTTTGGATGGAACCCCTGTGCTGGAAAAGGCGCAAGAGGATGTTCAAATCGCCTCCACATCGCCGGCCCCCCGCAGCCTCACACGACGCAAGACGGCGCTCGACCAGGTCGCAGACTTTTCGGATTCGGATTCGGATGATGGAGAGGAATTTTTTGATGCGGTAGACTCTGGCGAAGTTGAAGTCGCTGAGCTTCCCGAGTCGCAGCCTGGGGAGCCGCAGGCCATTGTTTCGTCAACTATGGACCTCAGCCCGTCGTTCAAGGGTTATGAGAATGGTATTCGACACCGACTTAAGATGGACGCCGATGACCGACCCAAGATTTCTCTCTGGGTTAGTCTCTTAGACGCTCGCAGTAGTGGTGATATTCTAACAGTATCTAGGGTATTCTCAAATCGATGATTGGCAAGGATATGACTAAGATGACCTTGCCTGTCTCCTTCAACGAACCTACGTCCCTGCTGTACCGATGCGGCGAAGACATGGAATATTCTGACCTCCTCGACATGGCTGCCTCTCGACCTGAATCCCTGGAGCGTCTAATTTACGTGGCCGCTTTTGCTGCTAGTGAATACGCGTCGAGTATTGGTCGCGTGGCCAAGCCCTTCAATCCTCTTTTGGGAGAAACTTTTGAATATGTTCGTCCTGACAAGAACTATCGCTTCTTTACCGAGCAGGTCAGCCATCACCCGCCGATTGGTGCGGCCTGGGCTGAATCTCCCAACTGGACCTATTGGGGAGAGTCGAATGTCAAGTCGAAATTCTACGGCAAGTCTTTTGACGTTGCGCATCTGGGTACCTGGTTCCTCAAGGTCAGACCTACCAACGGCGGCAAGGAAGATTTCTACTCGTGGAAAAAGGTGACGTCGTCGGTTATTGGAATCATTACTGGTAACCCTACGATTGACCACTACGGTACCATGGAGGTGAAGAATTGGACTACTGGCGAGGTTGCGATTCTTGAAATGAAGCCTCGGGGCTGGAAGGTGTCAAGTGCGTACCAAGTTGCGGGCAAGGTCATGGATGCGGATGGTGGAGTGCGGTTCAGCATGGGTGGGCGGTGGAACTCGAAGTTGTACGCACGGCTGACGCCGGGCTACGAGGCCAACCTGGACGCTTCAGCAAAGGGAGACAGCGATGAGCAGGTTCACAGCGGCAGCATGAAGGACCCGAGCCGGGCCTACCTGGTGTGGCAAGCGAATGAGCGACCTACGGGAATTCCGTTTAACCTGACACCGTTTGTGCTGACATTTAACCACATTGATGACAAGCTCAGACAGTGGATTGCGCCTACGGATTCGCGACTGAGGCCCGACCAGCGGGCGATGGAGGATGGCGAGTACGACTTTGCGGCGACGGAGAAGAACCGATTGGAAGAAAACCAGCGGGCGCGCCGGCGCAAGCGCGAGGAAGCGGGAGAGCACTTTACGCCGGCGTGGTTCAGCAGGGCGCGTTGCGAGGTGACGGGCGAATCGTACTGGCAGTTCAACCACAAGTACTGGGAGCAGCGTGAAAAGGCTGGACCGGATGGTGATGGGGATGCGTGGGCAGGGCTGGAGCCCGTCTTCCAGGACGAAGAGGAGACGCTGAAGGAGTAGGGATGGTGCTAGAGAAGCTAGCGTGTGTAGCATGTAACGGCAAGTACATAGTCAATGGAATTTCTATTTGTTGATGAAGAAGAGTGGGCGAATCTAGTATCGGCCGACTGTTGGTTTTGAGCAGAATGTGGTTTACATGTGATATAGAGATGGAGATTGGGCGGATCGTGGTGCAGCCCGGGAGGACAAGGTGGGTGAGGAAATGACAAGCCGCGGCTTTGAGCTGCCGTAGTTTAATGCAAGAATGTGGTGTATTTACAAGGTTAATTACAAGGACAAATGACTGGCTCTGAATTGGCAATCTTATCTAACCAGTCAAGGACAAGATGCAGGTCCCCGTGCGGTCGTTGGGTCTGGAGCGGCGAGGACGGAGTTTACACGTGGATGGGGGGGTGTAAGCAAGTCAGCGGGGCGGTGATTGGGTATACCGTATTGGGTAGCTACCTACCTAGGTAGTAAGGGATCCCTAACTTATAGGTAATTATAGGCTATTTAGGTAGTGACGCAACAGTGTGTTGAAAGTCTGGGGAACAGGCACCAGGTAAGGCCGGTAAGGGTATCATGGCCATGTTGTCGTCGACGAGACCAAGGCAAGATAACTTCAAATAAGGGAGAGGGCGCAGAACTGGCCCCGTCTGATACAAGCTCTTGGGCATGTTTTTTTGGTGTCGCTGATTCTAGTCTAATTCTCGCTAACTACTTCGTACTGGGTAGCCAGTGATCCGTCAGCCAACTCCATATTTACCTACTAACCTACTCGCTCGGTGCCTCGGTTACATGGAACTACCTATGTGGTGGCATTTGCTGCAACCCCAAAAAGCTCGGCCCGCCCCAAATTTCATCATCCCTTTCCAGACTTGTTCAATTCTTGTTCAATTCCTTCTTTCCTCCCGTCTCTCCTTGTTACACCGTTGTTTTCCCCTGCTCGCTACGTCACCACGGCAGCGGACGGTTTTGTTGCGGTTTTTTTATAGTTTTTTTTTTTTTATTTTTAGCTTTTTCCG
>JAEIJG010000360.1:0-31116 GCA_037289395.1 Beauveria scarabaeidicola | reverse complement strand
GTCTATAGTTAGTCCCTAAGGATAACTACTAATTAGTATTAGAATAGGGTGGGTTAGTTTTAGTGGTCTTAATTAAGTAATATAAAAAGGGTTCTATTTATATATAATTAAGGCTATCTATAGTTAAGTTACTATAGCCTCTATAGCTCGTAGATAAAGTGGGGCGAATTAGCTCTTCTAAAGTATAACTAGCTGTTACCTAAGGCACCCGTGTAATTAGCCGCTTAAGCCAGTGCCTCAAGCGACAGGTATATCCTAAGTATATATACTATAGCTATATTAATACCCTTATACTATATACTAATAGTAGCTTAGACCTATATATCTAGTATATACCTTATATATATATTATAACTATAATAATAATACCTTTATATTATTTTTTTATAATAATAAGATAATACTATAAAAAAAATAAAGTAAAGCTACTTCTTATATTTATATTCTTAGTTAACCTCTATAGCCTATTATATATTATAACCTAACTCCTACCTTTTTAAATATCTTTTCCTCTATTTATATATAATAATATAGTAATTATAATAATAGTTATAGTAGTAGTTATAGCGGCGGTAGATATAGCTTCTACCCCTATGTGGGGCATATGCCTAGTAGATGTAGACCGCCTCTATTACTATGTGGAGTATATATAGAGTAGCTATAGAGTATACTTACCGCCTTTGTGTTTTTAGCCCCACTTCGACTAAGGTTGAGGTTTCCCCGACTAAGTCTAAGCTACGTGCTCACCTTTTGCTTCTGCGCGACACCAGTCACTCTAACTAAAACGTTAATTAAAAGTGACTCGCGATGTTAAAGTGGGTCGACGATTTCACAACCCAAAGCTAGTTGGCGCTCGCGGTGAGACCCAGCCCTACAGTAACCAGTTTCATCATCATCAAATTGGGCATCATCGTATCACTGTTTACCTCTTCAGCTGTTTCTATAAACTCTCAGAGGCGTCCGTGATCCTTTTGGCCACTACTCAACAGCCGTTGACAGTCTTTCAACAAAAGGGCAATCGTTTCTCATGACCGAGTAAATCAAAACCGTCATCGCGCGCTAGAGATGCAGCTCAGCGTCGGTCCATTTCCCTGCATCTGTATGCTTTTGTTCGCGGTGAGCAAAACCAGCAGTCTAGATGAAAACCAAAATTACGTAACGCGACACTGACTGGTCTGGATGCGCCAGCTCAGTATCATGACAGCGGCCGTCCAGCGTGGCGACATTGAGGAATATGTCCGCGAATTCCGCGACCAGATTCTGCTCTACGACGGCACCTCCCCAGGCCGCAAAAACGTCACGGCGGCGTTTCTGCCCGCCGTGCCAGCCGCAAACCAGGATATATCGCGCGCGGTGGCGTTTGCGCGTCGTGGCGATCTGGACTCGGCTCGCGCAATCGCCGCACTCTACGCCTATGCGGTGATTGAGTACCAGGACATTGGCCAAGGCCGCAACCGTGACTACCTGATACTGCGCGAGGAGCTCGACGGCAATGGCCTCTGCAAAAGGAATTGGGGCATGTACGTCTTTGCAAAGATTGGCCCAAGAGGTGCTTCCTACGGCACGCCAATCTCGATTCAGGTCCCTCACCCCGTGTTTGACAGGAACACGCCCGAGCTGGGCATCAGGACATTCATCGAAACCAACGCAGATTCCTTCTTTATTGCCGGTATCTATCGGTACAGTACTGAAACTTCGAAAGATCCGTCCACCTGGTCCAACGCCAGCTCTTCTGACATGGCCCACAACGAGCATAGCTTGTTCCTCCAATTGGCAGAGGATTTCACACGGCCGGCTGCATTCCACTGCTTCCGTGGGCAAAGAGCCACAACGGTAATACAGATCCATGGGTTTGGAAACAACGATTTGGAAGATGGAAAGTGGACCTACAATCCCAAAAGCTCATATCCCCAAATCGTACTCAGCAACGGTGACAAGTCGCTGCCAGGGAAGCGCGTCGCCATCTTGGACCGACTCTCCCAGGAGTTTTGGAAACGTACACCCAAAGGCAACCAAAGGATGACGACGGGGGTCTACAATGGCTGGGAGTACAGCGATCTCGGGGCGACTGGGAATATTGTCGGGAGGCGCGTTCGCGCACGAGGCGACGGTTCTACATTTATCCACATCGAGGCCGACCCATCAATTCGGGTCACTGATGCATGGGCCAAGGCGCGAAATATCGATGTACATGCAGATCGCGCAGAGAAACATGGTCGGTTCGGCCGCACGTTGCGCCTGGTTCTGACGGCCGAGGACGGGCCGGCGCAATTAATTACACAGAAGCTGTAGCGGATGAAAAGTGTCGCATCTACGAATGTATACTATAAGCCTCAATGATCAACCCTCTATACCCCTCCGCAAATGTCATTTTGTGATCGAATGGTGTGAAAGGCCTCCATCAAGCCGCGGAAATGGATCCATGCAGCAATCATGACCGCAACGTGGAGGATCTGGTGGCTGGCGCCAAAATTATCAAACGTGTAGGGAACCCATCTTTCAGGAATCTTGTTTGGTCAGCAGTGCACGCAATAGAGTTTAATCAGGAAACGTACTCTTGCAGCATAGATCAGTGCGCCCACAAGATTGGCTGTTGCCATCCAGCCCATCCACACCAGTGACATGCGCGACTTTTGCAGCTCCCATCCGTAAAGGAGTAATCCATGAACTACAAAAATGATGGAACTGAGCCCAAACCCGGCGTAGAAGCTGGCGCGTATCTTTCTGTATTCGGGTGTGACAAAGGCGGGGGTGAGCGTGAAGATGGTGCAGCAGAGTGCTGTGCTGGTAGTCTATTTATGATCAGAGGGAATAGACCAGGACCGAAGGAATAGAAAGCATTACCATTGTCCAATAGATGATTCTGAGACTATGATTACAGATGAATCCGTAGTATATTGTTGGGATGCCTGCTCCCCACATCAGCACGAGGATGCCCAAGTAGTCGAGTTTGTTGCAGAATCGTGACACGTCGTGGCTATGGTTCCATAGCACATGAAAGCTGAGAATGGGTTAGAGATGGTAGACTCCCTTTCTTTGCTTTAATGTCTCACTCACATGGTTGAAAAGATGAAGCACACAGCGACGCCTACGCAGTAAATGGAGACAACGAGCACATCTTCCTTTTGGGCGTCTGGCTGCCACGGAAAGATGTCATGATGGAAGTGAAAAGGCAGCAGTAGAAAAATGAGTGCACCAAGAAGATGGGAATATGTGTTGACAGTCTGGTTGTTGACATAAAGCAGCGAAGTAAAGGATGTCCACGCTGAGCCAGATGTTGGCCTAAAAAGGGTCCAAAACGTCAGTCTCCATCCTGGCGTAGAGAGAGGGAGAGAGAGAGAGAGGGGCCAGTTACCTGTAGCCAGACAGGATATGCTCGTTATCTTGCTGCCAAAACGGAAGCTCGTGGAAGAAGAGCAGCCTTGGCGTCTGGAGCCATGCCGCCGCGCGACCGTATTTCCGGACAGCCTCATCGCTAGGCGGCGGCGGGGTGACAGGGGCGGACGTAACCTCTGTGGCCATGACCGATATGGGTGAGTTTTTCCTGAGCGACATGACTGGCAAGCCCCAAGCTGAACCTGATACTCTTCGAAGCGATCGTGTACGAGCCAAAGAGGGGTTACCGCACAAGAGGGATTACCATCAAAAGGGTGAAGAAGTGTACTGTTATGTGCATCAGCAAGGCTCGCAGCCTGCCGACGAGAAAAAAGCCAAACTGCATGAGGAGATTACACCTCGGCCCCCTTTGCCGCCCAGCGGTGCTGGGTACAAGTCCTTGACAGACCCCCATTCCACCAACGAGATCCTCCACAAGGTCCCCCCCCCCCAAAAGCCCCCCTATTGACTTTGGACCCGGCGAATCCTTCAAGTTTTCAGTGGACGAAGAGCCCTGTCTTGCCTGTACGGATCCAAGTGGCGTCCAAAGAAAACGACGCTGTAACCGCCCGAGTGAAGTGATCCGCTCAGCGGAAGAGGGCCTCGAGGCATTCGTTGTTCCCCGCTGAAGGGCAACGGGCCAACGGCCACGGATCGGCCCGCCCGGCCAAATTTTCGTCTGATATTGTCTAAGGGCAGCCGCCAGCCTAGTTAGATCGGAATGGGGGGAGGATGGATATGGGGACACTAATCTCTTTTTAATACACTAGTCTCTGGATCTAGTGTTCCTCTTCTCTCTAGTCTTTTTCGTGTAAGTGCTACAGTTTATCTCGTCGGTTGAACATTGTACTACTGGCCTGAACTTGTTTTATATTTTCCGTTTCTGTGCTTTCATCTGTTGCGCCGGTTACGCCATGTCGGTCGCATTGCATAGGCCGAGCACTCTCAATTCTACACTGGTTGGGTATGTTGTTGAACCCAACGGTCGCGGTACACTCTCGTTGTTGTTCTCCTGCGTCTTCACTCTATTTCTCTGCGTCTGGTCCGCAGTGCATCTTAACCTACCAGAGATGGACGAAAGCCCCTCCTCCTACTCGTATAGATATTTTAAATGGAGTCTACTGGGGCTCTTTGGGCCCGAACTTGTGATATGGGCTGCCTGGAGGCAGTACATATCTGCTCGATCATTGACAAAGATAATTCGCGAGGTAAGCCATCTTTTCTAAACTCGGTCTGCAACCTTGGGCTGATAAATTGTGACAGGACTCGACCGCCGAAAGTGACAATATCCGAGCGCAGCAGTGGACCATGATTCACAGCTTCTACACCGGAATGGGTGGATTCGTCTTTGATTTGACGCCCTCCAACCAAGGGAAAGGCTCTCCGTTTATTACAACCCATAAACGCTTGCACGTTACACCACGTGGCATCCAGCTTCTAGCCAAATGCGGCTTACTTCCTTGCATCACGGCTGGCGATATCACGGACAAGAGCAAGACGGACTGGTCGGGCAAAGCATTCTGCTGCCTACAAGTCTCTTGGATGGTGATACAGGCAATTGCACGTGCGGCGACTGGCTTACCCGTCACTCCGCTCGAGACCAACACCATCGGCCATGTCGTTTGCGCTCTCATCAACTATACTCTTTGGTGGAATAAGCCTCGCTGGGTCAAGGAGCCTACTGTTCTCCGCGGCGGGTGGACCGAGCCACTATGTGCTTTCATGTACATGTCTAGCCAAGTGAGCGCTGAGAAGCGGATAGATCGCGACCTCTTGCGTGACTTTGGCGTCAAAGCCGAGATGACGTCCGTTTTGTATTTTCCTGGCGATGGCGACGACGACGACGACGTCTCGCACAACAAATGCCACATTCATGAGCACAATGCAATCGCCATGGATCTCCGGCACGATCCCATCTCACAGCCATCAGGCGGCACTGTTCAGTCTCGCTCCACCTCTGGGCTCCTGACGGAAGCACCAAGTCTCAAGATGGGGCACATGGCCGCGCGCACCAAGCCGCCAGCACAGAACCCTATGGAAGAGGTCTTGGAGCCCTTTCACGCCAATGTCACACAAAGACGATGGAGCCTGGCATGTGAAGCAATCCAGAGATACCCGATACTAAAAGAGCGTCTAGAGCCCAAGGAGCTCGATGAGGATGAATTGCGATACCGAGACGCCTTACGGCTATACCCTGAAATGCCTGAAACCATCAAGCAGCAATTTCAGCGTCGATGCGGTGTCTCCGATTCGAGAGCATCGACTTGGCAGTGCGAGGGGCTTGTGTGTCGCTCCGAAGAGCTTGTCGTTGAGCGCCCGCGGAATTGGCCTGGCGATGACCTCGTGCGCGACATGCAGGGTCACCTTATGGGCCTCGTCTTATGGAACGCCAGCACCGTCTACGGGGCCATTCACCTGGCAGGTTGGCATGAGGCTTTTCCCACAGTCCTCGAGTCATGGTTCTGGAGACTATCAGCCATGTATATCATTTTCAGTGGCCTGCTATGGTCATTTCTCAACCTTCTTGGACACGTTTCTGGGCACGTCTGGTGGTATTGGTATGAGATCCTGGCTGGTGGAGTCCGCCGACGCAGCCATGTTGTCATTTACGTTTTGTGCTGCATTGGCGGAACGCTATATATTGTTGCTCGGGGTTTTCTAGTGCTCGAGGCCTTCATTTCTATCCGAGCGCTACCTGCCTCGGCGTATCAGTCGCCCTCCTGGGTGCTGACAGTACCGCACATTTAACAAGGCCGCCAACTCGGACTTGACTCGTTTCTAGCTCCTTCTGAAAACGACAGTCTCGAATTTGATGTGTAGACCAAGTTTTCACTTCGGAAACGGCAGCCGAAAGGGGCAGGTAGATCTTTTTGATATCTTGTTCATATGCTATTTAGCCTTCTTCTTCTCTTGGCCAGTATTTTGCCTGATGAGCGCAAAGACGTGTTGTAGCCAGACAGCACCGTCTCGAACAGCATCATCAGCTCTCCACAACGGACCGCGGCCACTCTAGCCAATGCGACCACTCAACACCTATAAAGTCGACCAGAGACCTTAGAATAAAATCACCGGCATCGCCAATCTGCCACATATGTCGACCGTGGTGCAGCAAGACCGCATACCAGCCCATAATGGCAGCCGCTTCAGGCCGATGATGCGCAAGCAAATCAATGAATTCCTCTGGCAGATAGATGGTCCAGCTAAACAAGATTTGATATGAATTCGTGTCCGACACGGGCCTGGTCAGCTCATCGAAGCCGACTTGGAGATGATACACGGCGGCGCGGCACGACTCTCGGGATACAGGGTCCAAGCCCGGGGTTATGGCAATGAGCCGCAGGAGCTGATCGCATTCATGACCGCGTGCCGCTTCATGCGCGCTGCTCGCCCCCCATTTGAGCAGAGGAGCCAGATCGGACTCGAGCAGGCTCGACCAGGACACGCCTGAAACGACAGCGCGGACCCCTCTCTGAAGCTGCGCACACTGCACAAAGCTGTCAAGAAACGCGGCGAAATCGCCTTGTCGCGTGTTGAGCGTGTCCACCAACGAGTGGCGAGAGAGAAGGGACGAGAAGAGGACGGCGGGCATGCATGCGTCGCTGGTCAGGGGCTGCGAAGCGCTGAATCCTTCAATAGCCTTTGTCTGCAGTTTCAGAGCCTGTCCGTAGTAGAATTGGAACTCGCTCGGATGCACATGGGCAAGGTGCCGCGCCGACAAGGCCAGGATCTGATGAAGCAGATAGGGCGTCTCCAAGGCAACTCGCAACACGAGCTCAGTGCCGCCTTTGGCGAGATGGTCGGGAATCTCCGGGATGGCTGTGGATAGAGAAAAGTGAAGAATGAGGCGCATGTGATGGATATTTACAGACGCATCCGGCACGGCTTTATTTTTCCATAACCCCCTTCTTCCTTTTGAGTATGTGGAACCCGACGCATTTGCAGATGCAAGGCTGTGCTCAGGCGACACGGCCGAGGCACCTTGCGCCGGCGTACTCGCTGCGCTGACGATTACATCGGTGGAAGGACGGACGGCTGGTGAAAGATCCTGATGGCAACAAGGCGTCTCTGTGCGAAGCGTATCCGGAGTCGATCTGCGAGCTTCAACGCGGCTTTGTCGCGCTTGGGTAGGTCTGCGACGCCGTAATACTACGTATTCGCAGGTCCGCTCCACCACGACGCAGTTGGTGCACTGCGGCTTCGTCTCGTCGCACTGCTGACTTGGTCAGTGATATGTCAAACTGCGTCTGTGGTAGCCTCACTTTTATATGCCGTCGTTTACATTCGACACAGCCGTTTCTTGATTTCTTATGCGACTTTCGCGTCATTTGAAAGTGCGCAACCGTGTTTGCGAGAGGTAGAAAATGCGAATCCGCGGAAGATGCCTTGGTAGTGTTCGTTAGTGGGTCTGCGGGGAATGTGAGAATACGGCGTATTTGAGGAAAGTGGTTACAGTTGAGCTAATCATTCAGACCATGAAACATAGCGCTATCTTGCGGAAAAGGTTATTTGAGCTTTATTTTGGTATACGAGGGGGTTAGGGCAAGTAGCGAAATGCGATCAAGTTACGTGGCTATTTACCGCCACCATAGGTTTAGTCTTTGAACATTGTAGGGCGCACACGAGCCGTGGTAAAACATCATTCTTAAAAGAAGGCCTCGATTACTATCTAAACCTTCAAGTCTAATTTTGTTCCCTGCGCTTTGCTATTAATTTGACCTTTTTACTACCTAGAAATTTCTAAGTCCACCCATCCTAAGCATATGACTTTGCGTCGTCTCTTTCCGATCGGTAAGCGTCCAGAGGCACCATTGTTGAGCTCGATTGTTTCATGGGAAATAGTCGATTGGGGTATCGTGCGCCGAATAAAACCATGGCGCAAAACATGAGCAGTCCGTCAAAAATGTACACGCACCACTCGTTCGAAAGGAGGTACCCATTCTGGCCCATGGCGTACTCTACGACGCGAAACACATTTCGGACCATGACCAGTCCAGAAGTCGCATAGAGCATCATGAGGACCGACTGCCACGGAATGTCCAGGTAGCAGTTGACTAGTGCTTTGCGGGCAAATCGATGGTGAAAGGACAGCGCAACCACGAAAAAGATGCCAAAGATGAGAACTTGGAAGATGAGGCCGCCGATGATGATGTTTTGGCCCATGTTTTGGCTACTGGCAGAGTCCGCCTTGACCAGAAGACCCGCCCCGCCGCCCTGGATCATGAAGCTGACAACGTCGCCCGTGACAAATATTGTGGTGATGCGTCTCGATTGAAAAATGGTGTATTTCTCACCGTCGACTGAGCGGATAACGCGGCCGAGGGTCATGTACAAGGACGCTGCAAAGAGAATCGGCGCGAGCAGGAGAAAGATGGACTGGAGCATGTAGGGAATCAGCTCGCCCGTACTGTCATAGGCGATGCAGCGTCCGACATAGCCAATGGCTTCAACTAGAAAGCACCGAGTCAGTTATTTGGCACAGCGGAGAGGGGTTTACTGTTGAGCAAGGGCGTACAGAAACCGCCAATGACAAAGGGCAGGCAGAACCAGTGTCGATGTCTGAAGAGTAGAAATGTGTGATATGCGGTCGCACAAGCAAAAAGGACAGTGAAAATGACCGCAGCAGGACGATTTGGAATGTAGTTCCAGAGCGGATAGCCGTTGTGAAGCTCGAGTGTAGGCATTTTCGGTCTTGGATGGCTGCAGAGTACACAGTCTTTGCGAGTGTGTTGATCAAGTTGCAAAAGAAAGAAACAGCAGGTCGGCGCGTATTAATACGTGTCAAGCAAAGGATCTCTAGAGAGACGGCGATTATGATTTATAGACTATAATTTTAATGACTTCTATTTTTATTTTATTTTCATAGTATATTCGCTTTCTATTCTATCTGTAAATACGCGGAAGTGAGCATATGGCAAATGCGGGGCCGTTTCTTCCTAAATAGGCAATTAGCCCTAGCGCTGAATACGCTGTTAATACGAGCGGAGGTGTCAATCTGGCCAATACATGAATGAATACATGCGAGATTTGCGTTGACTAGCGAGATCTATGTAAACCGTTCTGAGCGCGGCATTAAAATTGGCCGCCTCGTCGTATATATTCAGTGCCCCTCTAAGCGGCTAGATCATCGTCATGCGGCTTGGTACCCTGGGACCAATCGTGACAGGAAGCCCAGAGAAGATGCACGTTTTTTCCTACAGACCAGCTTCCTACAGACCAGCAGCAAAGAACGAGGGCAAGCCAATAGGTTGGGCAGTATCAAGAGCACATCAGGGCGCTCTTACTATCAAACTCAATGTATAGTGTTTTACCTTTTGCTGGCTGCCCTGCAATTCTGTCTCGTAGCCTCCGCGTGATTAACGTGTGTCACGGACTTGATATCACAACGTGACGCATTTATTTTCAAGACGGGCTATTGACGTCGGACTAATAGTAGACGCTAATCAGCCCCTAATTTTACCTCCTAGACAGAGACCTGGATATTGATCATTCCACATCAGGGCTCGAGTGCATATAAAAGGTAAACGGCCCGCCTATCCGCAGGTGGTTAGTGCTGAGTAGCTACCTGGGCAACCAGCCAGTTTTTATAACGGTTCCTGACCGCCACACCAACTGGCAAAAGACTGGGCATTAATCTCAGTACGAGCATTAATATAACATATATAGCTGTTCGTTATACGGATTAGTTTTGTCCGTACAGTAGAGAGGGGTTTTCTGAACTGTACGAATTGCTCCCTGCAGCCTGACCAGCCGCTATGCCGCCTCTTGACTGTTTAGCAGCAAGCCTGACATGATGAAAGAGATGTGAATCCATGAGGAGAAATTTTAGCACGTCTAGAAGACCTCTTTCGAATCCGAGTGCCAAGCATAAGGCCAAGCGTGGTATGCATGGTTTCACATGTCACAATATACCATCTCGCAGGCTCAAAAATGCAGCGCCGCCCCTGTGTCGGGATAGTTGCGCTTCATAGATGGCCAAATATGTTGCAATATAAGGGGGTATAGACGCTGCAGAAGACCATTTTTTGAGCGTATAACTCAACAAAATAGCCTGGCGCTCTAGTGTCTCCAGGAGACGATATCCACTAATTCAACTATGGTGTTTTAAGGTATTTTTAAACCGGTTATTTATTAACTATAAGCTTCTTATACCGACTGTGAACTCGCACTTTTGGCAGGGAATTTATAAAGGCTTCGCATCTATAATTTACTCATGACTTGATTGAAATCATCCAATTCTTCATAAAAGGGTTTAATATTTAATGTCTTGATATTGCATTTCGCAGGGCGACGGTCTTGGTCATCACCTCCCACCCCATTGGCCCATCTTTCCCCGTACCGAATCAGGCCCGCCAAGCTTCAGGGTCTTCTTCACGCCAGAACTCGCCACCTCAATCAAACACGCATCTTCCGCAATGCGGTCTTCGCGAGTCTCTCTCGACACGGTGCGTCTATTTGACTCGACCGCCATCGCCGCCAGCACGACGACCCGCCGGACCACGCGCTCGCTGTCCCGATTCGCCTACGCCCCCGTCAGCGGCAACGTCCGCGCCACGCCCGACATTGAAGATGCCGTGCCGCCCCCCGCCAAGCGCCGGCGCAAGCTATCGAGCGAGTCGCCGGTCAGGCTGATCAAAGAGGAGCTTCTGGAGGGCACGGGGCCGATTCGCGCGCCGGCCATGACGACAACGCCAAAGAGGAAGCAACCGCGCAAGCCGGCGCGCAAGGCGGTCGATCCAGATACGGGCGAGACGACGGTTGCGCCGCCGTCTGACTGGGAAGAGGTGTATGCGCTAGTGCGCAAGATGAGGGCGCCGGGAGGGGCGGCGTACGGCGCGGCGGTTGACACGATGGGCTGCGAGAGGCTCGCGGACCGGGGGTGCTCGGAAAAGGAACAGCGATTTCACACGCTGATTGCGCTGATGCTGTCGAGCCAGACCAAGGACACGGTCAATGCGGTGGTTATGAAGCGGTTACAGACGGAGCTGCCGCCGTATAAACCTGGCGCGCCGGCAGGACTGAACCTGGATAACATCTTGGCCGTCGACCCGGACACACTGAATAAGATGATTTGGGCCGTCGGCTTCCACAACAACAAGACCAAGTAAGAGGGGGCGGGCGCGTGGAATCTCCTGTTTATACAGCAACTGACAAGATGGGCAGGTACATAAAAAAGGCGGCCGAGATACTACGCGACGAGTGGGACGGCGACATCCCCGACACGATCGAGGGCCTGACGGCGCTGCCGGGCGTGGGCCCCAAGATGGGCTACCTGTGCCTGTCGGCGGCGTGGGGCCGGACCGAGGGCATCGGCGTCGACGTTCACGTGCACCGCATCACCAACATGTGGGGGTGGCACAAGACCAAGAACCCCGAGGAGACGCGGCGCGCGCTGCAGGCGTGGCTGCCGCGGGACCGCTGGCGCGAGATCAACGGGCTGCTGGTCGGGCTGGGCCAGGCCGTGTGCGTGCCGGTCGGGCAGCGCTGCGGCTCCTGCGACGTCGGTCTCGGGGGCCTCTGCAGGGCGGCGGACAGGAAAAAGGTGGCGCTGGGGAGGGCGCAGAGGGAGGTGGTGAAGCGGCAGGAGGAGGATCAGAGGGAACTCGAGGATATCAAGCCGGTCAAGGAGGAGGAGCTGTGACGAAGCAGCAGCAGTGTAGCCATGTAGCATAGTACATGATTGTATAGTACAACTGTAATTCTGGTGTAATTCTGCCGTGGTCAAGAATCGTTTATTCATTTTGTACATGACTGTATAGTACGTAATTGTAATTCTGCCGTGGTCAAGAATCGCTTATTCATTTTGTACATGACTTGTCGCACAAAGTAGTCTCTATCAGTAGTATTATACATTGCCACGGCGCATCGCTCGCAGGTATTTTCGCAGCCTCACGCCCGTCGGCCATGATCCAAATTCATACATCCCCCCCCCCGCCTACCATCTACGCATATTATTTCTGCGTCAAATTCCTCTCTCCTGCCCTTTTATCCCTCACGCGACAACGTCAATGCCAATCGACTTTGCCTGAAAAATAATCGAGCGGCAGAGGCCCTCGAGCGACAGGCCCGACAGCCGCAGCTCCGACTGCTTAATCTTGGCAATCTCGTAGACGTGCTTGAGGCTCACGGCGCCAATCGTCTCGGCGCCAGGCCGCTGCGCGCCGCGGCGCTGGCCCTTTTTGTTCCGGGGCGCCCCGTCGACGCAGCTGAGCAGCAGCCACGACGTCTGCGGCGTGCGAATGTCAAAGACAAAGGAGCGGTCGGCGCGGACGGTGACGCGGCAGGGCATGGGCGTGCCGACGACGTAGTTTGCTGTGCGGGCGTTGAATTCCTAGAGAGAAAAACGGGGGATCAGTATTGGGATGGCTAGATTCGAGGGCTCTCTGCGAACGGGAATGGCGAGGGGGGGGGGGATTCGCACCTTGCAGAAATCCATCGACTTGACACCTTTGCTACCCAGCGCGGGACCGACGGGCGGACTGGGCGAGGCTTGGCCCGCGCCGACGATGAGTTTGACGATTTGATCGGCTGCGGTTTTGGATCTTGACATTTTTGGAACGAGGGGTTGTGGTGTGGAATTGGGAGCTGGGGAGAGAGGCTTGAATTGTAGCTCGTGCGATGGTGGTCGTTGGCGACGAAATAATTTGGTTGTGGAGGAGCTGGTTTCTGATTGGTCTGTGCGTGGCGTTGAAAGGTACGTACCTTGCTGCCTCACACAGGTGGGCGGGCACGAGTACTCCGTATTGTAAGCTGCAAATGATGTGGTAAAATGGTTAATGGGTAGTCGAATAAAAAAAAGATGAAAAAGTCGACACGGGCATACAATGGGTCATTAATTATGAATGAGTGGTCCTTGTCGATATGACGGACAATAGTGCGCCGTTGTTGCTTATATTCTGACTTGCCCGCTCCATTTCACAGGAACAATGTTACCACCAGTGAAACAGTATAACTATTAGTACGCAGATGGACAGTGTTTCCCCTATGACAATCTTGTCAACATACTAGTTTTGCTCTTATTGTACATTTCCATCGTAATATTTACCATTTCAGTTGACAATACGAGCTCAGGCTCAAGACTCACCAGAGCACGACCTCCTGAAAAGAGAAAATAGTACGACAGCATCGCTTTGATTGGTTCGGAGCTAATGGCGATGCGAGCCGTAAACCGTTTTAGGTAGGCGCTGGACGGCCGAACACCCGAAATGGGTCGGCGCTTGTAACAAGTGTAGATGTAGATGGCCACATGTCTCATTGATTACGAGGCCGGTTTACTACTTTGAGGCGCAGCGATGACTCTTGTATCGCACATATCTAAACTGCCGACACGACCAATCCTGTGATGGGAACTTGCAGTGTCAAAATTACTATTTAAGAGGCGACTTTCCGCGTGAGAAGGAGTTGTAGACAACTGCCTCTTCTCAACTATACTTGTACTCCCACCACCACTTACACCACCGCTTACACCACCACTTACACCACCAACCACCATCAAATCGCTACATACACCACCCTCTTCAACATGGACTCCCTCAGCAGCGGCCCCGTCGCCGACGTCCTCGCCAACCTCTACATCGAGGCCGAGCGCGCCGACGCCCCCATGCGCCAATCCGAGAAATCCTCGGCCGGCCCCTCGGGCGACTGGACCACCGCCTTCATCGCCTCGGAAAAGGCCGACCTCGGCGGCACCTACGCCTCGCTCGCGACCAACTTTCTCTGCGTGTCGCCCAAGTTTGGGCGCCACCTGTACATGACGGCGCGCGCCAGCCGCGCGCGCCTCATTGTCGAGTTTGGTACCTCGATGGGCGTCTCGACCATTTACGCCGCCGCCGCGCTGCGTGACAACGGCGGTGCTGCTCGGGTCATTAGCACGGAGCTGGAGCCGAGCAAGGCGGAGCGCGCGCGCGAGAATGTCGCGGCGGCGGGGCTGCAGGACCTGGTCGAGTTTCGCGTCGGCGATGCGAGGGAGACGTTGGCGGGGGGTGTGGGAGGCGACAAGATTGATCTGGTGCTGTTGGACGGCGCGTGGTCGCTGTATTTACCGGTGCTGAGGCTGCTGGAGCCGCATCTGAGGCCCGGGGCGGTGATTTTGGCGGACAATGCGACGGATACGGTGGGAGGGTATATCGAGTACGTGCGGGATCCGAGTAATGGGTACCTTTCGCTGCCTCTGGACTTTGGAGAGAAGCAGGGCAATGAGTATTCGGTCAGAACTAGATGATGGATCTCCGGCAAATAATATACTTGTATTAAACAATAGATGATTGATATACTTGGCAAACAATGTTATTTTATGGACATTAATGAGTAAGTTGCCCAATCTACAAACAAAAAGACAGGTCCAAGGAACATGGCTCAGAGTAATAGATAAACAAAGTTGGAATTATTGCAACGGTAATATTGGGTATATAGTTTCAAACATGATCAAATAACCTTTGTTAGCCCCCAGCCAACCTTGGACACACGGCTCCCTACCAAGCAAATGCTCGACGCGAACAGAAGCGCGCCGCACCACGAAATAAGCCCGATCCAGTTTTTATCGTGGCCAACAATGGCTCCAGCAATTGGATTGCTGACGAGCACACCAAACCCGACCGTGCCAAGGGTCATGCCTATGCGGATGCCAATCTTGCTCTTGTCGTCGGACAGGCTGACGATGCCCGCGGCGGGGAGACCCATAAAGGCCCCCGAAAAGAAGCCATAGATGATGCAGAAGACGACGAGGCCGGCGGTGGAGTGGATCGCGTAGAGGCAAAACGTCAGGACGGCGGAGAAGAGGGCGACGGTAGTCTGGACGTTGATGGAGCCAATCTTGTCCGCGTAGTAGCCGGGGATGATGCGTCCAGGCAGCGAACTCACGTTGAGGATGACGAGCAGGTAGTTGGCCAGGCTGGCGGAGACGCTGGTGCGGTCGAGCGCAAAGAGCTCAATGTAGTTGAAGATGATGTAAAGCCCCATGAAGCCAAATGTGAGGCCGGCGTTGAGGAGCAGGTAGGGAACGTCGCGAAAGGCGGCGGCGTCGATGAGCTTGCGGTCCCGGTGTGGCGGCTGCTTGGAGCGCATGAGCAGCGCGGGGATGACGGAGGTGACGAGGAGAATGAAGCCCAGGATGCGACAGGTCCATCCGAAGCCGACGTTGGGAACGAGGCGAGCAAAGGCAATGGG
This sequence comes from Beauveria scarabaeidicola, assembly GCA_037289395.1. NCBI lineage: Eukaryota > Fungi > Ascomycota > Sordariomycetes > Hypocreales > Cordycipitaceae > Beauveria > Beauveria scarabaeidicola. Next base: position 15,579 of record JAEIJG010000360.1, on the reverse strand, counting down.
AAATATGACGCCACCTACAAGCCACGCGGTTAGTTTCTTTTCTCTTTTCGCACTTGAACCATGGCAAGTTCTCGTTGATTGAAGCAACAAGTCGGAACGTACCGATTGCGCTGCCGGAAGACGACGCGCCCATGGCCAGGGCCGTCCGGGGACCAAAGTACTGGGACACGACCGCGGGCGCGACCAGGTACAAGAGGCCAAAGCCCAGGCCCATCATGACGGCCTGCGTGACGAGGACTTGCCAGTAGAGCGAGGTTGCGCTGACGAGCAGCATGCCGGCGACGACGAGGCCGCCGCCGACCCAGAGCAGCCACGGGGTGAAGCCGGCGTCAAACAGGGCGCCCGCGGCCACGGACACGACGAAGAGGAGAAAGGCCTGCGTGGAGCCGATCCAGGCGATTTCGGAGGAGGAGTGGCTGCGGAGCAGCTCAAGCTGGTAGTACGTCTGAAAGGCGCCGTAGGAATTCATCATGCCCCTGTGACCGACGGTGTTGGGTTAGTTATTGCGGATTTTGGTGACGAAATGGTTTAAGAAGAGATGAGGTTTTCGCGTTTTTACCATGTATTGAGATTGAGGCAAAAGGCGCCGAGGACTTGCATCCAAGCACGCCAGTCCTCCTTGGGCGGCGGTGGCGACGATGAGGCCGAGGGCGCTGGTTCTTGGTCGGCAGCAGCAGCAGCATGGTCGCGCGACGTGGTGGTGCTGTGGTCGGTGGTGGTGAGGGGCGCTTCGCCGTGGAGCCCCATTGCAGGCTTTTCCGAGGTCATCTCGGTGATGGGCGCGCCTTGAACAGCTTTCACGAGAAAGGTTGGAGTGCAAGTTCTTGAAATAATAAGAGAGAGAAGGCTTGGAGATATGGCGGGCCGTTTTGGGTTACAGCCTTACAGGTGGCTTGAGTGGAGGCCAAACAGTGGACAGCGGGCGCTGGAACTCGGCCGGACGAGGGCGAGACCCGCCCGCCGTTGTGCCCTACAGGCTATTTACAGGCTACAGGCTACAGGCTACGAGGCTGCGACGAGGCGCTGATGGAATAAGATGTGCTTGGCAGTGATTTTTTTCGCATGCAAAGCTACAAGTCTTTAACTCTGTGTCGGTTGTAATAGAGGCTTGAGAAGCCAACAGGAACAAATCAATCACGTTTGCGTGCACTTGCTCGCTGCTCTACTCTGTATTCCGTACGGATTACTGTTTGCATCTTTTTAATCTGTACGGCTAGGCAAAGGTACTTTTGGTACCTGCGACATGGCTGTCGTGTCCCACCGCTTCCGCGTCGATTAGTGGATACTGAGATGAAGGCGGGGTCAGTAGGTACTACTAGGTAGGTATACTTGTAAAATGGGCAAAAGACTCAACTCGTCTTCACCAGGGTTCTCATTAATAAGAAAAAAAGAAGAAGAAAAAGGCAAAGAATAAATTGTGCATGGCGAGTTTTATCCATATCGTCGTGTCGGCAGGATTTGAACCTTAGTCTCGCATTATCGTCTAGCGTTTCCCATTTCACACCATCAGCCCAACGTAGTATCGACCACTGACCCTTTGACCCACAATAGATGGGCAACCGTCAGCAGCGCCCGCAGCGTTAGGGCGCCTTCCCAAAGAAGTGATGGCCCAACCAGCCACTGAAAAACGGCGAAAAAGTCGTCTTTTCAGGGTTGTTGCGGGCCGTAGGTAGGCAGCAAAGTACAACAATTTGCGGGTACGTCAGATAATGCCACCCCCTCCATCATCATCACGCCACACCGTTCGCCGACTTGCCCAGTCCAGCCTGCCTGCACGGCGGCGACCTTGGGTGACACAAGCATGAAGCAAGTCCTCCGTACTCGGAGTTATACTCTGCACATTCAGAAAGAAAATTCCCGTGAGTGAAATTCATGTCTCGCCTGTTGCCTCTCCTGCTGCCTCTTTGCTCTCCCCCGCCGACGCCGCCGCCGCCGCCGTCGTCGGCCACAACACCCGCCCGTCCGGACACGACTTGAACCGCTCAATCATCGGCCCCGGCACCTCGTCCTCGTGCCGGAAGCACGCCGTGCGCTCCTCGGCCCACCGCTCCAGCCTGCCCCAGTCGCGGCACATGCGCACCTGCCCGCTGCCCGTCCCGGGAGGGTCCTGGAACCCCGCGTAGCGAGGCGTGTCGTCGGCGTTGCAGAGGACGCCCTGCCGCAGCTGGTCCAGGCAGTGCAGCGCGTGGCTCAGCGCAATGTGCTGCGGCTGCTTGAGCTCCGTGTACATGACGTATCGAAACAGAGTGCGCTGGTGACGGATTGTTAGCTAGTTTACCCGTGTACGTCGAGTTGTTTTGTAGTGGCATACCAGGCAATGGAGGTCGTGAAAGCCCTGGAGCAGATACACGCCCTTGTCCTCGTCCCATGGAAAGCGTAGCGCATGCGGAAGCTTTGTCTGCTGGACGTAGGCCTCTGGCAAGGCGACAACGCCTGGGTCGCCGCTGAGCTCCTCCCACAGAGCTCTCACTGCGGTGAGGTTGTCTCCTGTATACTCAGTCCCGTGTCGAATCGCTACCGGCACGTCTCGCTTTAATCCGGCTGCCAATCCGGTCAATACTCAATCAATGGCAAAAAAGCTGCAACTGACCATGCGTGGATGGGCAATCACCCTCGGCGAGAGACGACTTGGCGATTTGTGGGTTGGATTCAATCCTCAGAATAAAAACCATGTTGACAAAAAGGGACATTGCCAAAAGAATGATTGATACAATCAGACTGCAAATGTATAGTGGATTTGAGGCGACTTTTTGTTGCTTCGCCAGAGACAGCGTCTCTTTGCTCTCGTCGCTCCATCGGTCCGACGAGTCTCGATGCAGAGGCTCGTACTCTTCAGACTTTGAGCGCATGGCCAGATAAACTTGCTGTTGATGCGTCTGACTTTGATCGGGTAAGAAAAAAAAACGACTTGTGCGACGTGTGTGTGGCGAAAAGCTTGCACCAGATCTTGGTTGTCAATGTGGTTGGGGGTTGGTGGAGGATGCAAGTTGGGCACTGAGTTGCAACCTGTAAGATAAATAGAGCCGCACACTCCAGGCTTGCCCACGCCCTAGTTTTATGAAAAAAAAAAAAAAAAAATGAAAAAAAGTACCATATTTCCTTTGATACATTTATAATGGTTTAAACATGATTTTCCCACATAGTTGTTGAAGCGAGCACTTGAATACGGCAACGGTTCATCAGTCACCATATCATGTCTAGCGTGTAGATAACTAGAGGGCATCATATCATTTACTGCGTGCTTATTTACGTGCCACAGGTTTCAGACTAGAGCAAAGAAACATCATCATCATCATCTCCCGGTACAGTTTTGAATCCTCATCGTGCTATATTTACTGCGCATCAACCCAAGACTGGTCTACTTGCGCAGGGTACACGACCGCCTCATCCGAGTCTTGCGCTGCACACCCGAGTCAGCGAGATCAAGTTCGAATTCCAACGCATTCCGCCCTTCACTTACAGGATCGCTTCTGAGCGTCGACCCAAGACTGATCGACTTGCGCGGGGTACACGACGGCCTCGTCAGAGTCGGCGGCTAGAAGCAAATTAGTCATGATGGACTCGGTCTCAAACTCTTTTCCTTGACTCACAGGATCTCTTCTGAGCATCCACCCAAGACTGATCAACTTGAGCAGGATATACGACAGCTTCGTCAGAGTCCACGGCTACGGCCATGCATTGTCAGCGGTCATGATTCCGGAAAGTTCATGCATGAAGCAACTTGTCCATGTAGCTTACCTCTGGCGGGGATGACTGCGGCTGCGGCGGTGCCGACCATGAGTGCGACGACAAAAGAGGCCTTCATATTGATTAAAACGTCGAGATATTTTCAACAAGAATCGAATTTCAGCGTGTATGCAAAGGTCAAGTGTGGCTGATTTACAGAGCCAACTTTCTTATAGTCCAGTGGCCCATTCCTACGCCGTTGCCGTCATGCATCCACACGGCCTACTCTCCAACATCTTCCGCACGGTTTCCGGCACCATTTTTTTTTTCATATCATCTGTCGCATGGGGCATTGCTTACTCTCCCCTCCTCTAGCAATCGGGATCCGGCAAGATGCCTGTCCAGTCTGCCTTGAAAATAACGGCTACCATGCACACACACACCCTCGGCCCGTCGTTTTCCACGGCAGACCATCAACCAGGCTCACCGAAGCCCTAGCCAATGCGGCCTTTTGAACCTCGCTCGTGAAGGATTCCGGCAAATCTAGCCGTGCTAGGGGCTCTGGTGCTTACGTGCCACTTTCAATGCATTCCTTTGGGATGTGCGGTGTGGCCAGAGACAAGTAGTGTGCTGGGGACAAGTCGGCAGCGTGCTGCCGACGCATTGCCCATCGCTCAAGTGGTTAGCGGCCCCCAAAACCCTTTGCCCTACCTTTTGACCTAGGTCAAAAACCACGGCCCGGATCCCATCGATTTTCTCTTTTCAGTTTGTTGTAGCAGCGCTAATGTAAGCCATACCAGGGTTGTCGTTGCCGAAATCGCCAATCATTGGACGAGCTATAATGAGTCTTACATGGTGTATACATGATAGGCTGATAGCAGCAAGTTTTAATGCATAAAGATCATGCCGAGACATGTCCTTGATAATTCTGCATATAAATGACATGTCATCTGTATCGGCCTCTCATCACCTCTATCTGCGGTGATGGTGGGGTGTTTCTTGGAACCCTCGTAGGTTGCTCACGCGATGGTCCTCGGCCCAGGCAACAACCTGTTGGTAGTCACGGCACAGCCGCTCACTGCCCCAACCAGTAACTCCCCCTAGCTTGGGGTCAACGGGCTCCAACGACGTATCGCTCGCGCACATTAAACCCTGTCGCAGATAGTCGAAGCAGTGCCGCATGTGAGCCGCACTCATGTCGGTATCAGGGTCGCCATTGACCTTTCTGTAGTAATTTCCATGGATTGACCACTGGAGATTTCCGTGTTAGCACGATAGCTTGGAATTGAAACGGCCTGCAGAATCAAGTAACGACCGCGAGATGGCCGTATCTGTGGGGGGAAGGGGGGGGGGGGTTACGAGGAGGCGCAAGGAACGGGGGGCGGCTTACCAGACAGTGAAGCTGATGCACCACTGAGAGGGTGTATAGATTGTGGCTCCCGCGGGGAAACTGTACCGTCCCTTGTCCAACTACAAGCGCCGGTTATTAGTCTTTTGGCTCCCTCGAGGCTAGGGGGTGGGGGGTGGTGCGCCTCGCGTGTTAGTGCTTACCGGGAACGATCGACTCCCACGCCTCCGAGGTACCTTGGTGGTCGGGAGCTTCTCCAAATGTGCGATTGTAGTGGAAAGTCTGCGGAATGACATTGATGGCAATGTCGGGTGCTGGGACATTTGACGCTGCTTGTTGCGAGCCTGTTGCGCAGCGGGAGAGGGGACGACGCTGCGGCGCCAGAAGAAACACGCCAGCCAGGGCGCCGAAACCAAATGCAAAGACGGCAATGAAGCAGGACAAAATCTTGGGACGTCTTGATTCAGTCGGTGAGCTGTGTGTCTGTCTTTTTGCCTCAGGCTCGTCGTCTACCAGTTGGTATTTGAAGCTGCGTCGTGTGAAGAATGCCATGTTGCGCGGCGGGTTGGAGTGCGAGATACACTGCATCGCAGAAAGAAATTTAGCAAAACTAGTATATATAAAACATCGTTTTGAAAATACAAGAAAGTAGAGTCACTCACCTGATCACGCCACATCACGCTGGCCCGTAGCTCTATGGCTGCACACACCCCTCCCTCCTCCCGAGACGCATGGTGGTGCCAGGCTCTCCGTCAGCGGGGGGTCTACTTCAGCATACGTGCAAACACATCTTGAAATCCAGCACTATACTAGATTTTCAATCTTCAACCCCTTGAACAGCAAAATTTCCTGTACAATGTTTGGTTCAGACAAGATTGCACGAAACAGCGCCGATGAAGCTCAAGAGAGACTGTTGGACTCGGACAGCGAAAACGGGCACATTCCACCCACCCACACACCACGCAAAAGATTAATCCATATCCCCGTGTGGGTGCATGGCATTTTCTTTTCACTATATACTGCATTGTTTCTTGTTTTGACACTGCACGCTCAGTCTGGGAGCAAGTTTGAAAGTCATCTCCCTTGTAAGTCGTGCCACATTGAAAGCGGGCAAGTCCCCGGGGTCGTTTTCTACACTAACGTTGAAACAGTACCCTCGAGAGAGGGCCTCATTTGGGAGAATCGCAAGTTTCCCACGGCGATTGTCGATAACCCATTTACTGGAGAGCCTCGAGAAGAGTTGGACGAGGCGTGGCACGAGCTTCTGAAAAGTAAGCCTATTGCGGATACAGTGGTTTAAAAAAAAAATAAGTGCTGATTTGGGGTTAGATGACAATATTCTTGTGCCAAAGGATTACCTGGATGAAAGGGGACTGCACTCCGTCTATACCAAAGACGGCGACGAGGGAGTCGCTTCCCTTAGTGTCTATCATTCGCTGCATTGCTTGGTATGACCAAATGATTTTTTTTTTTTTGCGCTGCCGCTAAAAAGAAAAAAGCTAATAACCTCGATTGGCCAGAAAAAAGTCAAGCGAATGCTCTTCAAGGAGCACTACCACAAGGACAAGACGGGCGACGCCATGGCTCGCGAGGAAAAGCACGTCGGTAAGGAATTTGTCCCCCGCATACCACCCTGGCCCTTGCCAATCCAATGATTGTCTAACAACTCCTTGTCCCAAGATCATTGTGTCGAGTATATTCGCGAGGCGCTCATGTGCCAGCCCGACCTATCCATGGTGACGTTTGGCTGGATCAACAATACCGCGCAGCACAGTGATAAATCTGGGTTTTGGCCGACCAATTTCGACGTCGACAGGCATCGTTGCGCAAATTGGGAGGCGTTGGACTCGTGGGCGGGAAAGCGGGCGTTTAATTTGTTTGAGGTTGAGAAGCTAGACCGGCCGATGCCAGAGTAAATCCATCCATCTCTTAACTTCCATCTATCTCTTAACTTCCATCCATCTCTTAACTTCCATCTATCTCTTAACTTCCATCTATCTCTTAACTTCATCTATCTCTTAACTTTCCATCTATCTATCCGTCTCTATTTCATCCGTCTCTATTTCATCCATCTCTATTTCATCCATCTCTATTTCATCCATCTCTATTTCATCCATCTCTATTTCATCCATCTCTATTTCATCCATCTCCATTCCATCCATCTCTATTCCATCCATGTATCAAGCAAACATCTGCCTCCAAATGACAATCCACGTCTACGTCTTTACCATGGCCTCTACAATACCGTCGGCGTCCTCCTGCATCGGCGACCAAATCTTGACCACCTCGAATCCCGCCTTGTCCAGCAGCTCGCGCCACTGAGTCTCGGTCCGCTCCATGCCCGCATTAAAAGCCATCATGGTCATGTCCAGCATCGCATGGAACGTGGACGCGCCCTCTGCAGGCACAATCATCTCGTGAAGCAAAAGCTTGGAATAGCCGGGCTTCATGGACTTTTTTAGAGGTTTCAGAATCTCAAGGCATTTTTCGTCGGACCAGTCATGCAAGATGTGGTGGTAAAAGTATGCGCGCGCGCCTGCGCACTCGTGTTAGTGATCTGTTGTTTTTTTCTTTCTTCCTTTTTCTTTCTTCCTTTTTCTTTCTTCTTTCTTTTTTTTTTTTTTACTATCTTTTTTTTTATAATATTCTCATAGAAATCAAGAAATAGCTCACCTTTAACCGGCTGTTCCGTGAAAAAATCATACGTCATCACATCAATCGCGGCATCAATCGTGCCCTTGACGCTGTTCGTCACAGAGCTCAAGTCTTGCAGCACAAGTTTTCCTCTGCCGGGGTACTTTTCGTAAAAGGCAAGCAAATCGTGGCCCTTGCCGGCGCCGACGTCGACGAGCAGCGGCGCCTGGTCGCTCGCGCCGTCCAAGAGCTGCTGCTCGACAGGATACCAGTCGACCCAGTAGTTGCGCGCGCCCATGGTGTTGCCCATGAAGAGGTTAAAGTCGTTGAGGACGTGCGGGATGGAGCTGAAGAGCTCAAAGGTTGTCAGCTTGGTCTGAAAGGCATACTGCATGAGGCCGTCGCGCGGATTGGTGGGACACCGGTAGCCGTATTCTTTTAGGTATTTGGGTGCTTTTTGCGCCGCGCCGACAATCATCTGGCCGCTGGGTTCGTCAGTGTTTGGGCTTTGTTTCCGCGAGGATAATATCGCAACGTACATCATTCTATGGCCTGCGGCAATCTCTTCGGTCGCCATTGCGTGTGTAACTGGTGTTGGCTCCCACTGTCGCTCGCCCGCCTCTTTGACGACCCCGACGGAAGCAAGAGGTCGCAACGTGCGGACTAGTAAAAAGAAATGTTAGATATATATAGTCATTGGTTTGAAGGCGTCTGCCTACTTATCAGCAGCTCTTCACCACCCGACTTCTCCGCCAGCTCTTTCGAGGAGATTGGCCCATTATTGTCTGCAATGAGCTTGAACAAGCCCATGCCAATCGCAATTCGAGCTGCTACAGTGATGAACGGCTTCAATGCAATCTATATCAGCAGCTGTCAAATATCAAGGGTCATTGAGATCAAGTACCGCAAAAGCTAGCTCAACGGCAGAGCTGGCAGGATGAGACAAGCTGCCGGTAAGCTGCCGACTAAGTTGTATCGCCTGGTTCTTGGCCTCTATATTGTCTCCATCTGCCAGCTGAGGCGAAAGCTTCGACAGCTGCTCAATCAACGCGATGCTCGGATTTGCTTGTGCCATGGTTGATTTCGTATTTCTTGTATACGGTCAAATTGGCAATTCTTTTTCCTTGTTGGTTGCGACGAGCTGCAGCCAGTTTCACAATGGCATCCCAGAAATAACCCCGCATGGCATCCATCTACACAACAAAGAAGGCTTCGACGCTTACCTGCAAGCCACCAACAGAGTTGTCGAGGCATTAAAATGAGAAAAAGGTACTTGCGATATAGACACCCCCCCCCCCCCCCCCCACCCCGCCGCCCCCCCCCCCCCCCAAAAGCGGCCCAGCCCCCTACCACATGGTGTGGTTGCCGCGATCGTCGTCTTTTGACTCCACACAGAGCCTAGAAACCCAATGTTGCCAGCGAACGAATGGCAATGGCCATTTTAGGCAAGGTTTTCGTATTCCTTTCCAAAATCTAATGCTACGCTGACATGTCTTGCCTACAGGCCCCTCAGGCTCACTTCCAGCCACTTGTGACCTCATGGCTAGTCATTTCGAAGGCTCGGCAATCATGTGTTGTTGCATGCGTGTGTCGACAAAAATGCTCTGAAAACGGTGGTTCTTGTCGATTAATTTGTAGCTTGAATCTTCCTCTTGTCGCACTTGCACATTTTACAAGACCAGACTGCTGTATGAACACTGGCTTTACATTTTCATCTCGCGGTAGAGTCCCTGCTCTTTGAGTTACAGTCAAGATGGCGATTAAAGGGCTTGGTATTTCCGTCATGTGCGTCACATGGGTATTTACAGCCCTTTCCATCATGATTATCTCGGGGCGCATCTATACCCGAACTCGTGTATTGAAGAAAATTACCATCGACGACTATCTCGTCGTCTTTACTCTAGTAAGTGGCGTCCCCCTAGTCAAAGAGTTTCCTGCTAGTTCTACTCCATTGTTGCCAGCTTTTTTCATTATTTGTTCATGCTTTTAATTACTGACGGCAACTAGCTACTGTCGTTAGGCAACGCCGCGCTCCTCTCCGTATCTTGCTACTACGGCCTTGGCCAGAACATCTCCAGTCTCGCAGACCCCCAGCACATCGCCCTGACTGTCAAATATGTCTACCTCTGCGAATTCTTCTCCATCATGTGTCCTTGCTTTGGTCGCATATCTTTCGCCCTTATGCTCCTTTCTCTGACACCTCCGACCGTAACGCGGCGCGGACTTCTCTGGACCGTCATCATCACAGCGTTCATCATCGACGTGGGGACACTCATCATCAGCTTTTCTCAGTGCAGGCCCATTGCCGCCTTCTGGGACGGCCGAGAGAATGCCGATTGCTGGCCAAAGGAGGTACAGCGAGATGCCGGATTTTTTCAAGGGTGTAAGTGCTGGAGACGGCGAGTCATCAGTTCGAGACGGGAATACTGATTTCCTGCCATTACAGCCTACGGATCAGCAGTGGACTTGACATTGGCAGCTTTTCCAACCAGCTTATTCTGGAACCTGCAAATGTCTCTCAAGCAGCGAATTAGCCTGAGTGTCATGATGGGCTTTGGTGTCTTGTAAGTGTTGTCGGCGACACCGTGGTAACTATTTTCTAACATATTGACAGCGCCATGGCGGCATCAATCTTCAAAACAGTAGAGCTGCAAGCCATCACCAGCACAGAAAATGTGACATGTAAGTTCATCTCCAAACAGACCTTGTGCCATCGCTGATTATGTCTTTAGACGAAATGGCCAAACTCGCCATGGGCTGGACGTAAGCATACATCTCAACTCGTGCCAAAAAAAAAATTGAAGCTTACCTGTGCTAGTCTGGAAGCAAACTTTGTACTCATCGCCGCCTCGATTCCAACATTGCGACCAATTCTAAAGGCCAAGAAGCAAAAGGAGTATCGAAACAGCTACAGTCAGCGATCCGCGCCGAACCGCCGAACCGGGCCCTTTCCATTTGAATTGCTAGATGATGACGCGCTGCACGGAGCCACAGTGGAAACAAAGGGAGAATCGGATATTTCAGCCTATCAAATGAGCAGCATTTCTCACAGCGAGGAAGCCTCATTCCCAGAAGTTGACAGGATTCGTCGGGATATCACCGTTGCTGTTTCATATGAGCGGCCATAAAATGGCTACACTTTGCGTGGCAGGGTGCAGATGTGGAAATTGGTCTTACGATTCTTGCCAGTGACTTTGATAGCCGTGGCACTATTTTCATGTATTTTCTATTTCGAATTAATGATAGAAAAGGCCCTTTCCTATTTATATATATGTGGCGTTTTCTATTTTGAATTAAGGACGCGAAAGACTCTTTCTCTTCTCAGTATTCGCCCTTTGCAAGTATGGAGTTCACCACTTTGCCCGACCCATTCTCACACAGTCAACAAGAGTCAAACTAGCTTACTTGTAGAGCTAATTCTATATTCTCCCAAGATACGTTCCTAAACAGTATAGCCCTCCATGCCTGTTCTTTTTTTCATCCTTTCTAGCGGTTGACGCTCGCCATCGATCGGAGCCTCAGTCTGGCAAGAGCTCCAGGGTTGCTGCCACCGGGACCGTGACTAATATAGTTACCCCATTGGGAAACCGACCAAAAATTCCTCACCGCCTTTTTTCCAAGTGGCAGAAAGCCGAATCTTTTTCCACCCTCACACGAGCAAGGAATTACAGGCAAATTCTCAACCACAAATCAAACATTTCGCGCAACCGACACCATGCCGTCGACACACGACCAGGAGAAGCCGTGGGATACGGACGATATTGACAAGTGGAAGATTGAAAAGTTCAAGCCCGAGGACAATGCCGGAGGCACCTTTGCCGAAGAGTCGTCGTTCATGACATTGTTTCCCAAGTACCGCGAAGTGTACCTAAGGGAGGCTTGGCCGCTCATCACCAAGGCGCTCGAAAAGAATGGCATCGCCTGCACCCTGGACTTGGTCGAGGGCTCAATGATGGTCAAGACGACCCGCAAGACGTTTGATCCTGCAGCCATCCTCAACGCGCGCGACCTGATTAAGCTGCTAGCCCGCAGCGTGCCCGCGCCGCAAGCCATCAAGATTCTCGACGACGGTGTCGCCTGCGACGTCATAAAGATTCGCAACCTCGTCGGCAACAGGGACCGCTTCGTCAAGCGCCGGCAGCGCATCCTCGGCCCCGACGGCTCGACCCTCAAGGCGCTCGAGCTGCTAACCGAGACGTACATTCTCGTGCACGGCAACACCGTCTCCGTCATGGGACCCTACAAAGGCCTCAAGGAGGTGCGGCGCATCGTCGAAGACTGCATGGCCAACATCCACCCCATCTACTACATCAAGGAGCTCATGATCAAGCGCGAGCTCGCCAAGGACCCGGAGCTGAAGAAGGAGAGCTGGGACCGCTTCCTGCCCAACTTTAAGCGCAAGACGCTCAGCAGGCGCCGCACGCCGCACAGCGTCACCGACAAGACGAAGAAGGTCTACACGCCGTTCCCGCCCGCGCCCGAGAAGAGCAAGGTCGACAAGCAGATTGAGAGCGGCGAGTACTTTCTGGGCAAGCAGGCCAAGCAGCAGGCCGCGCGCGCGGAGCGCCTCGAGAAGCAGAAGCTGCGCAAGACGGAAAAGGCAAAGGAGCGCGACGCCGAGTTTGTGCCGCCCGAGGAGGGCGAGCGGCCCAAGAAGAAGAGAAAGAAGGCCGAGTAGGCGGCAAGTGAGACAGGGACTGGAAAAAGTTGGGGTTTCTTGTTTACCTTTGGGGCGTTTTATGGGTTGCATCTTGTACGTTATGAATAGCGTTTCTAGTATATTATACATGTTGCCACTTAGCAAAAGGTTACGGCGTCAAGAATGTGATGAGTGAAGCGGCAAAGAAGGCATGCCACAGCAGTACGTTTGTATCTACAGTGGCTGCCACTGAATCCTGGGTGGCTTGCTGAGGAATTGTCATTATTCGTCAGGATACCTAGGAATGACCTCGGCGAAGCCTCGAAGCACTTTAGAGATATGGCGGTTCTAGAGTTGGTGTCGGGATTTCCACTGCGGAGGTAGCCGATCGTGGCCGTTCTTCCGGTCCAGCTGATGGACGTTTTAAGCCATAGTTGTTGTCTTGGCCATATGCCCGTCAACCTCGATCGGGAATGTAGGACATGACGTGGGTAGTTTGATAGGGTTGTGGATGTCGACTGCCCGCTTGTTGGCCAGCTTACGGCGAAAGACGAAAAGGATGACTACGAGGTATAGATGGCACGGGTCCAGACTTTACTGACGGCCGGGAATTACTCTCGCATTCGCAAGTTTATGCAGGATGGACAAAGCCGACGGGCCTGCCGCTTTTTTAAAAGTAGAGCCGCGCAAGGATGATTCCAAAAGAGAGCACTTCTCCTCCGAAACCTCGGTGCTGTTCTTGACCCGCGTTTTGGATCATGGCTGAGACAGCGAATTCAGCTCTGTACTTTTCAGCCCCGAATATTTTGAGTAGCTGACGCGATATATGGGTTGGTCTTGGAATTTAAATGCCAGCTCTCCTCCAGCTTTTGCTTCCCTCATTGGCAACATGACAGAAATTCTCGTCAAAACCCCACTGCGCAGGTTGCTTGTCGTTTTACTGCCCGATTCATACGTTTTGACTCGTAGCTCCAACCAGTCAAGATGAAGCTCCATGCCGTCCTTGTTGTCAGCCTGGCATCCGTCGGTGCAGCGTCGTCAGCGGCCAAGTGCAAGCCCGCTACGTATAGATGTGAGCGTTCGCGCAGAGCTTGGGACGTGTGCAATCCAAGCGGTGATTGGGTTGTATGTAACCTCATATGATATTGCACCGCCGACATAGCTTGCTAACACACCGCCGCAGTCTGCAGGCCGCTGCCCGGCGGGAACGGTTTGTAAGTTGAACCCGCAGAACCGGTACCCTTACTGCCTCCCCCGCTACATCAAGGAAAACGAGTTGTAGCACACATAAGTCGTCTCTGGGCCAAAAAGAAGAGACTGTATCGGGTTGTTTGGGACTCGAGCTATTCACAGCGAATAGAGGAAATGCACGGCAAAGCTTCCATGATATGGCATGTGATTTGTTCCGTGACGATTGGGTAGATGATTCTATTTTGTGCAGTGTGCAAATGATTTGTTCCATGACGATTGGGTAGATGATTCTATTTGTGCAGTGTGCATATGATTTGTTCCATGACGTTTGGGTAGATGATTCTATTCTTCTGTGCAGTGTTGTTCATTATTTCTTGCAAACCTCGGTGTAAACCAAGTTTCACTGGCTATCAAAGGTTGTCATTATGCCGTCGTCAGTCGACTGAATTATACAGGATCAAAAAAAAAAAAAAAAAAAAAGAACTTGGAAAAAAAAAAAAGACGACTCTTACAACTTTGCAGTCTCATCATCAATCTCAATCACAAGCTTTCCAAATTGGCTGCCAGCAGCCATGACATCAAACAGACGGTTGATGTGGTCGAGGTTGCTCAAGCCGCGGATGCTCTGGCTGACGACAGGCTTGATCTTGTGCTTGTTGACAAAGTCAACCATGTCTGTAAACTCTTGCCGCGAGCCCATGGTGCTCCCACGCAGGTCAATGTTTGCCAGGACCGCCTTCATCAGCCACTCCATCTTGGGGCCGACCGTCATGCCGTACTGGGCAATGATGCCGCCGTGGCGCAGCACCGACGCCGTCTCGTTGACGACGGACCCGCCGGCGCCATCAATGACGGCGTCGAGAAAGGGGCGGTCCTTGGGCAGCAGGGTCTTCTTGAGGGTGCTGCCCCAGCGCGGCTCCTTGTAGATGACGCCGCCCTTGGCGCCCATGGCCACGGCCTTGTCAATCTTGGCCTGGTCGCCCGACGTGACGTAGGCGTTGCTGCCCAGGGCGACGACAAACTGCAGGACCTGCAGGGCGACGCCGCCGCCGATGCCCGTGACGAGCACGTTCTTGCCGGGGCCGTCGATGCCGGCCTTGGTGACGAGCGCGCGCCAGCCCGTGAGCCCGACGAGCGGCAGGGCGGCGGCCTCGACGGGGGATAGGTGCGGCGGCATGAGCTCGACCTCGGCCGCGGGCGCGACGACGTAGTCAGCCGCGCAGCCCGCGTCGGTGCCCTGCTGGCTGCCGCAGATGACGAAGCGCGACGGGTCCTCGGGGCCCTGCGGATCGCGGTCCCAGCCCCGGCTCGGGGTCAGGATGACGGACTGGTGCAGGAGGCGCGCTGGGTGGGCGACGCCGGACCCGACCTCGACGACGACGCCGCAACCGTCAGCCAGCAACGGCTTGGCGGGGTCGATGTTGGGGTAGAGGTGCTGCCGGATAAAGAGGTCGCGGTGGTTGAGGGCGGCGGCGGTCATGCGCACAAGGACGTCGAGAGGGCCGGGCGTCGGCTTGGGAACCTGCTTCACCTGGATACTGCAAACAACACGTAGTTAGATGATGATGCGCGGGGAGATGGCATTCAGCATTCAAGAAAGGTGGGGGGGGTTGCGTACGGGTAGTAGACTTTGCCGGGTTTGGCGCCCTCGATGTTGACGAGCTGAAGTGAGCGAGGCATGATGACTGCTTCCAATTGACGTTGTTGGAAATACAGTTTGTTGAAGATGAAGGTAAAGAATCTGGGGTAGGAGGTTTGGAGATATAATATGGACGGAAGCTTACACGGGGCCCCACGTCGGCTCCGCGGGGAGTGGCTACCTCGGCTAGTACGGGGAGATTTGCAATCCAATCCCGGGAACGGGCATCAATTGGAGATGCGAGCCTGGTGATGTAATGAATTCGGGGATTTTCAATTTAGTACGGAACGATGCTATATTTTTATATATATTGCCGGCTTATTAAATAAAATCGGTGTAAGAACCGAAGCCAAATGCAGGCATCCAAGGACGAGCGGATGATTAGCCTGGATAGATGATTCACTGACCGTGAGCCGATACTCGGGCCTAAGACTGTCCTACGTTTCAAAAAAAAAAAAAAAA